>VCAZ01000053.1:1504568-1614568 GCA_005784505.1 Bagarius yarrelli
AAAGTGCAGCAATTTGAGGTTTGGGGTTTGAAGGATTCCTAAAGAATACTTTTAAATTTATCTGACCAAGTTTGTGGTAAAAAAAAAAAAAAAAAAAAAAAAAAAAAAAAGAGACAAATGACGTCCAAAGCTTTAAACGCAGCCTTCGCTCATGCGGCTAATGTTCAGTCATACTTTCTTCTGCACGCTAATAAAAATAGAAATAAAAATATAATTTTAGGGCAGTGTAAAAATATCGATACAGGTAATTATTGCGCTATTTTTTTACGATTGTATATCGATATTTTACACTCTATTATCGATACATATTTACGACTTATTTATGTTTATGGTAATATTTAATTAGTGTATGTCAAAGACCTTCTCCTCTACTTCTGTAGTTGGCGCTGACATGTATGGCCATGTCTCAAAAGCAAGCATGGCGGAAAATAACAGGGCACTTCCGTATTTGTATTTGTTGTTTTTTTAGCAATTTGTTTAACAATTTCATTGTACAGTGGTGCCTTGACTTACGAGTTTATTCCGTTCGTAAATCAAATAAATTTTCCAAGTTGAAATGAATTGAAATGCCATTAATCCGTTTTATATATATATATATAATTATTATTATTATTATTAATTGTAATGTACAGCACTTACCCTGGAGATCAGACGACTCCACTTGTTACGCACATGTCTGACTAGCTATCGACTGAGGCGTTTGCTACCCCAACTAGCTGTTGGGTGTCCAAAGCAGGCTTGTAACCCGAATTTTAGCACGCATGTAGCAAAAAACTGGCCGAGACAGCTTGTATCTCGAAAAACTCATTAGTTTGGACACTCATGGTAGCTTCAATATATCACAAAAACTGTCACCCATGTATTATGATGTGTATCGTATCGTGAGACCCTTGCCAGTACCCATTATAATATGTCTTTAGTTTTTGGTAGCCTGATTTATGGTGCAGTCTGCATATCTCTTGTACAAGATATGACCCAGGAGTGTTGATCTTTATTCCAACTTTTGTGTGTGTGTGTGTGTGTGTGTGTGTGTGTGTGTTTTAATGCTACCATTTGAAAGCATACCAGATTTTTTTTTTTTCTGTGGCGTTTCTCCCTAGTTTTTCTGAAACATTTGTTCAGAGTTTTTTTTCAGGCATTAGTACAGATAGAGAGTAGCTAAATTAAAGGATTTCGTTAAGCTGAATGGTCTAAAAAAGCTTTATGTGCGTCTGATGGGCTGTTAAAGGGAGTGTGTATTTGAGTAACGAGACTTGTTTAGTTTTTCTCTCGTCATACAAAAAGTGGGGATGTTTTATGAGGGTGTGATCCTTTTGAAACTCTTTAAGCAGACTTAGCGCACTGAGTATATAGCGAGTATACGTAGTAATTATTTTTTATGTGTTTTATTTTGTTGGGTTTTCTTTGATGCTTTTGTTTGTTCTCTCTCTTTCACTGGGATGTTTATTTTTATAATTTGTTTCTTGCTAACACATGCACAAGCAAAGGCAGCTTGTCGTCATTCTACACAAGTTGAATGAAGGCCACACACACACACACACATATTCCGGTAAAATATATATAAGCTGGCACACACACTTCCTTTTTCACTTCCTTTTTTACCGTTATTTTAGAGAATTGTCTGAATTGTATAAATATGCTACTTTACTCAAAGCAGTGATTTATCTAAAGATAGAATGATGTAGGTTCAGACCTAATTGTAATAGATGACGGGAATTACATGAGGTCATATCTCTTCCCCTTTCTTCATTTCCTTCTTAGGTATGGCTACAGCAGTATGGCTACCTTCCCCCTGGTGATGTTCGTGCTCAGGCTATCCGCTCTCCCAAGGCCATCGTCTCTGCTATCTTTGCCATGCAGAAGTTCTATGGCCTTACTATTACAGGAGCTATGGACCCAGAAACTGTCAGGTGAGTCAGTCTCAACCAGAACAGCAATAATGAAAATAAAATAAACAATTAAAAAGAAGAACTATTAGGAAAAAAAGAGGATGTATATTAATGGCTGATCCTGCTTTCAGTGCAATGCAGCGCCCACGCTGTGGAGTTCCAGATAAATTTGGTACCGAACAGAAGAGCAACCTGAGGAAGAGACGCTATGTCATTCAGGGTCAAAAGTGGAACAAGGCAGAAGTCACCTTCAGGTGGGAGGCAGCTTTGACACAAAGCTTTTTAATTAAGAATCAATTAATGTCTATGATTCAGTGTTTTACCAGCTGGTGTATTCAACAGCATTCAGAACTTCACTCCTAAAGTGGGTGAGTATGCCACGTACGAGGCCATCCGGAAGGCCTTTAAGGTCTGGGAGTCGGTCACACCACTGAAGTTCCGGGAAATTCCATACTACCAGATCAGAGAAAGACCTGACAAGTTCGCTGACATCATGCTCTTCTTCGCTAATGGCTACCATGATGATAGCACACCATTCGATGGAGAAGGTGGCTTCCTGGCTCACGCATTTTTCCCTGGTCCGGGAATTGGAGGTGACACACACTTTGACGCATCAGAGCCTTGGACAACTGGCGATGTGGACCAAGGAGGTAAAACATAAAATATGTAGGAGAGAAAGGCGATTAAATACCTCATCAGATTTGTCAACAATTTGTCATGTATCGTTTGTTCTAATTTTAATTTCTTCATAGGGAACGATGTGTTTCTGGTGGCACTGCATGAGCTGGGCCATGCACTGGGTTTAGAGCACTCTGGGGATCCAACGGCCATCATGGCCCCATTTTACCAGTGGGTGGAAACTGAGAATTTTGTGCTTCCTGAAGATGACAGACGTGGAATACAGCAGATTTACGGTTTGTATGTTTTTTTTACTAAGAGCCTGGCACACTTTTACTTACAGCTCCATTTTAGACATTAACAAAAATGCATTATTTCTGTCAACTTAGACTAAATTATTATATTTATATAATAATGTTTTAAACAGATTATATAGGCATCATTTTACAAGCATAACGAAATAGCTTTTACTATTAAGTGACCTTTCCTGAATTAAAATAGAAAAGTTACACATCATCATGTGCACTTAACCCAGACAGCTTATGAAATTTTATGTGTAGCTTAATACATAAATAAAACGTATTAAAACCACACAATTATATTAATGAATTTGTTTAGAAAAACCTTTTAAATATCTGAAATATATATATTTAATCAATGTATCTGCAGGTTCTCGGTCAGGAGAAGTGCCCCAGCCCCCTGCCCCGCGGCCTACACGCAAATCAGAGCGACCCTCAAATGGTCCTGATATCTGCAAAGGCCATTTTGACACCATATCCATCCTGCGGGGAGAGATGTTTGTCTTTAAAGTGAGTACTGGCACCAGCTGAGGGGATTCTGCCGAGTCAAAACACTGACAAACTTAAAAAAATTGGGTTCAAGCTGGCGTCATAGTGTAGTGGGTTAGGGCGCCGGCATCCACATGTGCAAGTTGTTGCGTGTAAGCGACCCATGTTCGATTTCGGGTTGGGGTCCTTTCCGGTTCCACCTCTCTCACTATTTCCCCCATTTTATCCCTCTGTCCTATCAATAAGTCAGAAAAATGCCCCACAAAATACCCTTTAATAAAAACCACTGGCTTTGTCTGAAATCGCATGCTTAAAAAAAATTTGTTCTTATAGTATGGTTATGGTAAGTATGAATTAAATCCAGACATACTACATCCGTTATTGATATTGACACGTGACGTACGACGTCACAGCAGCGCGAATAAATGTTTAACGGTAATAATGTTAAATGAGTGCAATTTAACTACAAGGAACAAAATATATATTTTTTAAAGCAATCAAAACTACTTAAATCACTACGTCGCCGCTTTTTGCCACTTTCGCATATGATGAATCGTCCCACCAGCGATCTCATGGGTTAGTTCTTCAGAATCAGCGTGGAAGTAGTAGATCATGCAGAATTTTTCCTGTACTGTAATACACATTAAGGTTTTAGACAGTTTCGCCTTCTATGTAGTATGAAAGGTTATATTTTAGGCTGAATACTGTACGCAATACCAAAGTGCAGTTAGAAATCAGTCTGATTTTTTCACTTTTCTCTCCTCCTCCAGGAAAAGTGGTTCTGGCGTATGCGTGATGGAAAACCTCTGCAAGGTTACCCCATGCCCATCGCACACTTCTGGAAAGGCTTGCCACCCTCTATTAATGCTGCCTACGAGCGTTCAGATGGAAAATTTGTCTTCTTTAAAGGTACAGCTGCAGTTTTGTTTCTGTAATGTTTACATCTTAGTTGAATTATAGTGGATACATGTCTCTATGTCTTTTCCTCGTCCCGTAGGCGATAAGTACTGGGTGTTCAACGAAGCCTCTTTGGATTCTGGATATCCAAAAACTTTAAAGGAACTTGGCACAGGACTTCCTAAAGACAGAATAGACGCTGCTCTTTTCTACACCCCGAATGGAAACACCTACTTCTTTAGAGGAAGCAAGTGAGTGCCGGTTTAAAATTCCAAAACCTTTTTTAAATTGTATGTTAGTTGTTATTTGTAGAATGCCGTCTTTTCCACACAATATTGGTCCTGCTTCTAAATCTGTCTTTTCTTTTTTTTTTTTTTTTTTCCTTCTCCAAACTTTATTTCACTTATCAGGTATTATCGCTTTAATGAGAACGCACGTTCGGTGGATGCAGATTATCCCAAACCCATCAGTACATGGAGTGGAGTGCCTGATGATGTCAAAGGAGCCGTTATAAATGAGGACAGAGGTACATAAGTTTTTTTAATTTTTTTACAATTGAGGATGTGTGGCAACTGAAGTAAGCATGAGGGGTGTGGGGGCAGGGGCTGCGGTTGAGGACAGGAGTAGTCAGCTGTATTGTGTGTAAGCTCATGAGTAGGATATGACTCGGCCACAAAATTCACACTCAGCAAAGTGGTTCCTTCCCGGTTCACAGGAAATAAAATTCTTTCCGTAAAAGACCTGAGCTGCTTTTTCACCGTTTTAGACTGTAAGCATATCAGAAAGTCGTATTCAGCATCGTGCTGCTAAACAAGAGTAGGAAAGATGAACAAGATTAATTTTATCATGTTTTTTATTTATTTGGAGTAAGAAAAAAAAAAAGGGGAACGAGAATTAAAATTTACAGATAATAACAGATAATAGTAGGGTTAGCTTTGGGAAATAATTAATAGCATGTTAGCTAAATAAACTAAAACTGATTTTTTTCTATTTATATGATGCATTTGTAAGAAAGAAAAGTATGTACTTGTTTTAAATGGTACATTCTACTAAACAGCCATGATATAACAAGTACATTTTAAAGTGTCGCTGAAATTGAGGACTTTTTTCAAGCTCTGAAAAGCAATGATCGTTGCTAGGATACGACTCATATAAATAAAACATTAAACATCTTAAACTTACAATCTTCAGAATTTCCTCTTTTTTTAAAAAAAAAAAAAGTCTGGTTGTCCGAGTTGTTCCATGAACCCAAAGCACATTGTCAATAAGCATCCAGGTAGATCAGAAAGTTTACCCACAATGCCGGGTAGACCCAGCTGGACATGAAGGTTTAAAGATGTATGATGTCCCTTTCTCAATTTTCCTTGTATTGTAATTTTAAAATATTTTGTTTACATTTACATTTGGCAGACGCCCTTATCCAGAGCGACTTTCATTTACACAACTGAGCAATTGGGCCTTGAGGGCCTTGTTTAGGGGCCCAGCAGTGGTAACTTGGTGGCACTGGGAATCAAACCCGGATCTTCCAATTACCAGGCCAACACCTTAACCACTGCGCTACCACTTCCCCTTGTTTAGCTACAAAAAGTTTTAAATAAAATATTTTTTTTGAAAAACATGTCTCTGGTGATCAATTCTGTGAAAATCTAATGAAAACATTCTTGTTCTTTTCTTTTTTTTTAGCCTACACTTACTTCTACAAAGCCAACAAATATTGGAAGTTTAACAACAAGCAGATGAAGGTGGAGTCTGGCTACCCCAAATCCGTCCTAACCGACTGGATGGGCTGTGACCGTGAGGAGACTACAAAGGAAGGAACTGACGAGGAGGTGATCATTATTGAAGTGAACAAGTCCGACGGTTTTCCTGGAGGTGCCGCAGTCATAGTAATCCCTCTTTTCCTGTTGGCCTGTGTCCTTATGGTTCTGGGAGCATTGCTGTTCTTCCGGCGCTACGGTACCCCACGGCGCCTCCTCTACTGCCACCGCTCTCTACTGGACAAAGTTTAAAAGATGAATAGATGAAAACCGAGCAAAATGGGATGTAGGGGCAATAGCAGGGGGCAAAGAGAAAGGGTGTGGGGAGGGAGATAAAGGTAGAACAGTGGGGACTTTGTTCAGATTGAGATGATAAAGACTTGAGGATTGTTTACAGAAAAGCAAAAAGGAAAAGAAAGACTAGGGAAGGAAGAAAGGATACAAAAGTAACAGAAAAGGGAACAATGCATATTGTTTTGGTAGTTACTTGTACATCTCTGCCATAATGAATAGACCCATGCAAAAGAGAAAGATATACAGAGAAAAAGAGGGAGCTCATTAACAAAAACAGTTTTATCAAATTCATTAAAAGGAATTAAGTCACTTTTTTAATTGCATCGTTTCTCCCTCTTTTTCTCTGGTAGTCTGTCTCTTTCAAATCCAACGACTCCAGCCGCAGTGCTGTATGATTAATGCCTTTGATTCTGCTTTCATAAATTACCATCTCACCTTTTAGCTCTTGAATTTAGCCACATTTTTTTTAAATTTCATCCAAAAAAAACCCTTTTTCTATTCTTTAATAATCCCTTTCAGTGACTTCAACATCTCAACAATGACCAAAGTCATCTGTATTTCCACACACATGCTTTGATTGGGAATTACATTAACCCCCGGTGGAAAAAAAAGTTGTTTTCAAATTTTACAGTATATCTCATCTGTAGAGACTGCTGTATTTGAGAGGGTAAAGGGAAAAGGTCAAAGTTCAGGGAGGAAGTGTGGCTCCGGCTCCTGAAAGGAAGCCGTTTTTTTATTTCCCCCCTTTAGGAAAGAGCTGTCTTGCAGGTACATCTCCAGATATTAATTTTATAAAGTGTTTGTTACCATGTATTGTTATTAATGTTATTAATGATTGCGCTTTGATATTATTGTTATTATTATAACTATGGTTATTGTTATTATTGTTCTCCGTATTTAGTCCTTTTTTTTTATTTAGTAGTCATTTCAAGTCCTGCTGGACAGAGGCAGAATGTGACTGATAGCAAAATAAAACCCAGTTTATTCTAACGGTAGAAACAGGTTGTTCCACAGGGGGGAAAAATAAACGTAATTGTATAAAAAGATTTGAAATACTGTGGATAAATTCCACGAATCGTTCGGATTAAAGAAATGATCTAAAAAACTACTTACAAATAAACCACCAGCCCTGTTGACAGGCCAAAGTTGCTGTGATTTTTTTTTTTTTTTTTGCAATAATGTTTATGTGCAGTTACATGGAAAAAATAAACCTCGAAATGATTTATTGTATTTGGATGGTTCTTTGGAGAAAACCTTGTTCTTCTGGGTGGAGCAAAAGCCTTCAGAGAGGAATAAACCTGATTATGGAAAAAAATCATAATGGTGCTATGTATTTTATTGAATACACACATCCACATTCGGAAGATTAGTGAATGATTGTAGGTATAACAATGATAATAATAATGATATTTATAATAATGATGATTTACTGTAAATGGAAGGAAATGTGATTCTTGCTTGTTTCAGTTTTTTTTTTTTGTATTGCAGGAATGCACAACGAAATAAAAGTATTTTGTGAAATGTTCTTTTAGTCTTTTCCTTGACTTTTTTTTTCGTTAAGTTTAATCGAAATCTTTCTTTTAGTCTTTGTTTTAAGGGATTTTTGATTTTGCTAAATTAACGTTGTGTGTGTGCTTCGTGTTAGTTTCTCATGTTCCTGCACAAAACAGAATAAGAGGAAAACCATTTGTGGTTTGGGAGGAATGGGGAGTGTTTCATGAATCTTGCGTGGATGGATGTATACGATTTTTGTTTCGTGACTTTGCAAAGCTAGACCCTTATTTTTTTTTTTTACTGACAAATTTAAACAAAGCCAGTGTTTGCTGTAGGTTCTCCTACTTCCCAAGATTGTCTAAGCAACATTTCCAACTTCTCTGCCATTTTATTTCCTTTCTGCCTGCTCTTCTTATCCACGCCTTCTCTCTCTCTCTCTCTCTCTCTCTCGCTCTCTCTTTGAGTCTGACTCTCCGATTTCTCCTCTTGCTGCAAAATTGTTCTCTTTTATGAGGCTCTTAACTGAAACCAGTCCTCCCCTCACCACAAATATCTCTATCTGTTTTTCCTCTCGTTCTCCTTCCTGCCATTCCTTAAGGATCTCTTTCTTTCATATACACTCACACAGCACACACAAACCATCTGTTCATTTACTTTATTCTCTGTCTTCACTGGTAAAGTTATATTGATGAAATCATCAGACTTCCTGTACTTTTCTGACCTTTATTTTGCATCACATTCTCACACTAAAGTTTAATTATTACTGACGCATTACCGAAACCCAGGAACATGTTTATACTATCGGTTTCTTCACATTCACAGGGTTCCGATGATGGAATTAATCTGACATGTACTGGAGGACTTACTGGTACAGACGGTGGGAAGGTTTGAAACAAATTGTTTGGCATCTGAGCAAACTGCAGTAGTCAACATTTAAAGCGGGTCAAAAAAAAAGTTCAGCAATGTTTTCATAAGACAAGGAATGATATTGTTTTGGTTTTAGGGCAACTTTTATAAAAGGATTTGATCCACTTCAAATGTTGACTAGTATAGAAAGCACTAACAGTTATACCCCCTCTCTTTCTATCACACACTTACATAAACACACACACACACACACACACAGCTGGAGAGCAGCAAAAAAAAAGGCCTCAACAGCTGTTTGCAGTTTTATCCGACGCAATTCTGTATCTCATCACATACGCCTTAATCTCTAAATATGTGTGTGTGTGCGTGTGTGTGGGTGTGCTTCAGGGTTTATTAGCAAGCAAGTAATCGAGGAATATATTACAACTGAGAGGCTCGAAATTTGTTCAGGTAATAATAGTAATAATACAAACAGGGTCTAAAAGTCTGGAATTTAAAACAGAAGATAAACAGAAAGTTAAAGATTAAAAAACTGTTTTATTTATAATGATTTCTTTCACACAAATGAATTGAAGTGGTTTATTAATGAGCAAGACAGACAAAATTTTATTAAATTTGATTAGATGAAATAAAATGAGATGACATTAAACTAAATTAAATGAAAAGATATGAGACAAGATGTAATGAGAACCTTATCTCATTACATCTCATCTCATCCGATATCTTCTCATTTAATCTCAATTCAATTTTATCTCATCACATCATCACATCTCATCATGAGATTAAATTAGATTAAATAAAATGATAGGTTAAATTAAAAGATATGAGATGTGATGACGTGATGAGATAAAATTGAATTAGATTAAATGAGAAGATATCAGATGATATGAGATGAGATAAGATTTAATGAGATGAGACGAGCTGTGACATGACGTGACGAAATGAGATTAAATGAAATAAAATGAAATTAAATTAGATTGAATGAGATAATATAAGATTAAATCAGATTAAATCAGATGAGTTAAGAGGTGGGATGTGATGAGATGAGATGAGATTAAATTAGATGAAATAAAATGAGATAGGATTAAATTAGATTAAATGAGAAGATATGAGATGAGATGTGATGAGACAAGATTAGATTAAATGAGAAGATATGAGATGAGATGTGATGAGACAAGATTAGATTAAATGAGAAGATATGAGATGAGATCAAATGAGATGAAATAAGATTAAATTATATTAAATAGTTTGAATTCAAGTTCATGTTTATTTATAAAGCACATTTCAATCTACGAGGGTTGTACCAATTTGCTGTACAATGTATAAACATTCTTTGGCAATGTTGTTAAAATAATTACATTAAAATTTAAAAATAACAAGAACTAATTCAAAGTAGAAAAAAAAATCGATAATACATGATAAAACATCAGCTAAAAAGAGAAGAAACAATTGGAAAAGCATTAAATAGTCTAGGAGCCGCAACTGCAGTTAAAGCAGCTTAAATATTTGGACAAAAATATTTACACAGTTAAAACACTTTCTTTGCTTATTTTCCATGTGTCTAGTATATTAAAAATACAAGTGCATGTAAAAAAAATGCAGTATTTTTATAAATAAAGTATTTTAATTTGATAATTGAATCACAAAGAAAAATTAGATTTTGTATTATACATGGCAGAAATTCTCCTCCCCTGACTGGTATTAAATAATTATTTAACTAGTACCACTTCCCTACTACCGAAATGGTAGTGCAGTGGTTAAGGTGTTGCACTGCTGATTGGAAGTTCAGGGTTCAATTCCCAGCACCACCAAATTGCCATTGCTGGGCCCCTCGGCAAGGCCCTTAACTCCTAATTGCTCAGTTGTATAAAAGGGATAAATGTTAGTCGTTCTGGATAAGGGCGTCTGCCGAATACTGTACATGAAGTAATGAACTGTAAAATTAGGGCTTTATTCTGAAACTGAACTATTCACTAAAAAAATAACACCTTAACACCAAGAGCCCCATTAAGTTGTGTTGATTGGCACTCCTGCTCACCCACATCTACACACACGCACACACAAACACACACATAACAGGAAGCACTTTGCTGAATCAGAACTTTTAACCCAAACCATGACACCATAACCTTGGCTGAGTCATATCCTCTCCATGCACTTGGTACAAGGGCATGAGGCCGGAAGGGGTGTTTAAATTTAAGGATAACAAGCTGGGCATCACATGCCTTGAAAGTTAACTAAAAAAGGCAGAACACCACATCAGAGTCACATGGGTCTTAGTATCACACACACACACACACACACTAAAGGGTTCACACTGCACTCTGTTTTTACTCCGTCCTATTTTCTTTCTTCCTAGCCCTCTTGCATGTGAGTCTTAATGGACTTCTCCTTTTCCTCTCTCTCTCTCTTTCTCTCTCTCCCTGTTCTACCCCCCAGTTCACCCCCCTCCTTTCCTTCTGCACAATAAGCAACATCTGGCTCTCGTTGTGAACAGACCAAAACAACAGGAGGGCAAAGGAGGGGGGTGGGGTGGGGGGGCTGCTGGGTGGAGGTTGAGATGACTGAAGTAGCCAAAAAGGTTTAAGTCCAGGAAACATAAAGAAGATAAATATAAATTCAGAGCTACAGCTTCAAAGATCCGGTGTTTTCATTTCTAGGTCAAAGACCAACCAGATACTGCAAACTGAGTAAGTTTGGGGATCCATTATAAAGAGTCAAACGGGTTTTAGCGGTCTATTCATTTTTTTTATTTTTTTTTTGCGGAGGACGTATTAGCAGATGTGAAAACATTTTTTGTGGGTCTGTGTGAAGAGAGGATTGCATGGAGGTGAGCTGAGATTGAGTTCCATGTCAGCTTTTTTAGGGGATTTTTCTTTGTGTTGGTCCCACCCTCTAAAAGTAAACAGTCCCATAGTGCTGACACAAAGTGGTGAAGCCAGATCCCGAGTCCACTAAAACAGAGAAGAAATTCAGCGATTCAGCGACTAAAGCTATAATTATGGAGAGAGGATGCTGAAATCAGCAGGAGGACGTCAGAGTTAGAGAGAAAAAGAGAGACAGACAGACAGACAGACAGACAGCGCTAGACGAGACGGGCAATGCTCATAGTTAAAACTGTATGTCTGAGACTTTTACTCACAGTGATGTCTAGGAAGATGAGGATAACTCATGATGTTCTCTAAATTAAAAAAAAAAAAAAAAGTCCATGGCTATAAATAAAGACTTTAAAATTCCCCAAGCAGAAACTTACAAGCTTTTATTTATGTTACAGAATTGAACTGTAATACTTTTTACACTTTTAACAGTTTGGAGTATAGGGTCAGAGTTCTAAGCTTGCATCCACCGATGATAAAAACTCCTGTCACCACAGAAACATCTTAATGACTTTCTCAGGCAGGAGTCAAAATAGCAGACTCTGAAAACATTCCTTTCCTTAGAGAGCACACATGAGAGAAGAATATATTGTATATCAAACTTTCTGCAAACATTTTTTTAACCAATGCAGTAAAATACAATAGTTAAAATCAGCATCCTAATGAGAGGACAAAACAAGTGCTGACGAAGAAGTTTTTTTAATGTTTTTTACTGACCTGTAAGTATAAGATGACAGAATAAAAGAATCGATGCATGTTTTCATTACATTTCTTTATTTACAGCATGTTTTATCATAAAAACTCGCACATCTATAAAAATTCTGGCCAAACTTCTTCCTCAGGATTCAGAAAAAAAGGTTGTCAGATACATATATACTAAAACTGTGGTGTATTTTGCAGATAAATGTTGTCCAGCTATGCATCTTAAACTAAATATATACTATATAAACTAGCAATGTTTCCTCAAGAATATCATGTGAAAAATGACTCGAACAGAAGGATTTTTTTTTCTTTTTCACTGCTGACATTATTGCCCCTGTGTCTCAGTGAGGCAGAAGGCAGGAGGCTAAAATGGCGGCGTTGGTGGATTTTGCTGCTAGGTGATGAAACACTGCAGCCTGCTGGATAAAACGTCCTTCAGAAACGTTCTGCTGCATACACATATAGGGAATAGTACACATTTAATACAATTACATTTATTACACATGCTTTTTGTTGATCCATTATTATCACTTACAGTAGATAGATAGATAGATAGATAGATAGATAGATAGATAGATAGATAGATAGATAGATAGATAGATACGTGGGTGGGTATAGAAAATAGCTGCAAGATAGATAGATAGATAGATAGATAGATAGATAGATAGATAGATAGATAGATAGATAGATAGATACGTGGGTGGGTATAGAAAATAGCTGCCAAGATATAGCATAGATAGATAGATAGATAGATAGATAGATAGATAGATAGATAGATAGATAGATACGTTGGGTGGGTATAGAAATTATGGAGAAATAGTCAAATAGCTGCATATAGATAGATAGATAGATAGATAGATAGATAGATAGATAGATAGATAGATAGATACATACATACATACATACCTACATACAAATACGTGGGTGGGTATAGAAAAATAGCTGCAAGATAGATAGATAGATAGATAGATAGATAGATAGATAGATAGATAGATAGATAGATAGATGTTGGGGGGTATAGAAATTATGGAGAAATAGTCAAATAGCTGCAATATATATATATATATATATATATATATATAGATAGATAGATAGATAGATAGATAGATAGATACATACGATAGATAGCTGCATAGATAGATAGATAGATAGATAGATAGATAGATAGATAGATAGATAGATAGATAGATAGATAGATAGATATATACGTACGGTGGGTATAGAAATTATGGAGAAATAGTCAAATAGCTGCAATATAGATAGATAGATAGATAGATAGATAGATAGATAGATAGATAGATAGATAGATAGATAGATAGGTGGGTGGGTATAGAAATTTTGGAGAAAGAATAGTCAAATAGCCGCATAATATATATATAGATATATATATATATATTATATATATCTATATATATATATATATATATATATATATAGATAGATAGATAGATAGATAGATAGAAATATGGAGAATAGAATTAGAATAGAAACAGTCAAATAGCTGCAATATAAATAAATAGATTTGTTGTGGTAGATCAATAGAACTTTACATGGACACTTCCCCATATTTCTATTTTCACTATTTACAGGCATATACCGTCCATATGCTCTAATGTACAATAATACATACTAACGGTTCGATACAGTTCAGTATTACTGTTTATACACTTACTGTATTTATTTGTACTGTTTTTAACTTACTTTTTCCTTTTTCTGGTCAGTCGTAAAAAAAAGACATTTTACTGCATGTCCTAATATGTGAGATTCTTTATGTGACAGATCAAATCCACGGCTTCCATCACTTTTCTTTTTATTAGTCTAGTCTGACGCGTCCTGTCACGTGACTGCGTCCTGAACGCGCTCGTGCTGACGCTTTACGGGGGACCTGTGATGTTACGGGTTTCACTGTTGTGATGCAACAGGTTCGTTTCATAGATCACATTGAAGCCCTGTAACGCCACAGGTTCTGTAGACCATACTGACGCCCTGCAATGCCACGGTCCGTTGAGCCGCTCTCTTGTTGTACAGGTGAACTCCAAATAAATATCGATGGCGTCCGGTAATTCTGGTCAAGAGAATGCATCCCTGGTCTACAGGGCTTTCTTTTACAAAATATCCACCGAATATGAATATCCACTCCGCGGCGTCTATAACGTAGGTGTGTGTCTGGTGGTGGCGCTAGTCCTGGTGCTCGTGGGTGTTATACTGGTGTCCATGTGCTGCGGCAGATCTCGCGAAAAACGGAAGCCAAGTAAGTTAGTGCCACCTAAGCGAAGTCAGACTGTGTATAGCTCGATGCTTCCTCCTCGCGAGGACACTGTGGTGAATATGGACGTGTTTACGGTCTCGGCTCAGACACAGACGCTCGGTCAAGATGTTGGGGTCCAAACGGCTGGTCAATCGGTATCGGTACAGACGCCGGAGCCACAGCGCAAAGTGAGAAACAAGCGCATCAAGATCCACGCCGGTGATATCAGAAGGAGTTACAAAGCTAAAAGACTTAAAGCAAAGCAATTCGCAAAAGCAACGACTTAAAAGCATGATGATGTCTGTTTTCCCGACGTCTTCCTGACTGAGCTGGCGGGGTTTTTTTTTACTGCTTTGATGCGACGCTGCAAATGATGCGATGAAAGAAAGAGCTGCCACAGACGACGCGTCACCTCGCCTGTCTCCAGAGTCCACGACCGTTCGCCAAGCTCCAGCACAACTCTCTGTTTGCAGCTGGAATTGCGAAGAGATGGTGATGGGATTTCGCAAGCCAACCTATATATTAATGTATATATATATATAAAGAATATATGTAAAAATAAATACCCAAATGTATATAGAGCTATGACGTTTTCCAAATGCTGTACTTTATTTTTTACAACATTAAAAACACACTAGTGTTGGAATGAGCTGATCTACATCATCATTGAAATCCTTAAAGATGTACACAGTGGTTTTTAGTCCAGATTAGTTAGAATTCCTCCTTCCTGCAGTGATGAGACAGGGTTGTATTATTATTTTTTATTTTTTACATACATGTATTTTAACATAAGACTGCTTCTTTATGAACTGGTGTTAAAAAGCGTACTGATGTATGTCGACAGTGACAGTAAAGAAAAAGTTCGGTCTCTTTTACGCATGTATTAAAGTATTTGAAATAACACAAACGTAAGCAGAAAAAATCCTGACGTATTAACTAAAGACAGCCAAAGAAAAAGTCTTTATTTTTATGTACAAATATTTTTTATCCACCTCAAAACCTGATCGTTGGTTAGATATCAGGGTTACATATCATAGCTTGATATTATCTTTCGAATATCTTCGTTTCGTTTAATATATATGGTCATGACAATAAAACATTTGACTAACAGTGACAGACATTTTTTGATATTTATTTGTTTTTGTTCTTTAATAACAGTTTTCCTTTTGGTTTAAGCATCGAAGATTTCAGCTGCTCCAACGCCCTTTCCTGCTCCTGCTTCTTTGCCTCCCATTTCATTATTGCCTGATCCACCTCTGCATTCAGGTTTACTGCTCTCCTCTGTAAAGTGTAGAAAGATACATCATCAACAGGCTGTGCTGTTATAAGAATGATTAACAGCGAGGTGGTGTAAAGCTAAAACTACATAATCCACACTTAATTATTCACCAAAAAACATTTTCATTTCTCTGCGAGTTGCTCTGTTGGGGCATTTGCCAAATGCTGTAAATGTAAATGTCTCTAAACCTGAAAGTTCCTCGTATATTACTTCATAACCTAAAAAAAAAAGCCATAACTTGCTTGTTTTGCCTGATGCTCTTGACTGACTATTGCTTTGACATAATTTTTGACCATTTCCTTGCTAAATGTAGCATGCTGTTAAAAATTTAAGGTAGTTAGTTGCTCAGTTGCTGATTGAAAGACCAGAAAGACCTGGGTTCAAGCCCCACCACCGCCAGTCTGCCACTGTTGGGTCCTTGAGCAAGACCATTAATTCTCCTTCTGCTCCAGGGGCGCTGTATCATAGCTGACCCTGTGCGCTGACCCCAACTTTCTAAGATGGGATATGCATAGAAACAATTTTACATTTAAAATTGTAAATGGTAAAATGTAAAATGGTAGTCGTTCTTATCCAGAACAACTTTTATACAACTGAGCAATTGGGGGTTAAGAGCCTTGCTCAAGTGGTGTCTTAGTGGTGCTGGGTATTGAACCCCGGTCTTTCTGGTATCAGTCCAACACCTTTACCACCAAGCCACCACTTTCCCTGTTTCCCCCCAATTTTCACTGTGCTTTTACTTAGTTTCACTTTTTGTAAATTTTCATAGATTTATTAAAACCTTAAAAAAAACATACAAACCTTCATTTTCTAGAAGTGGTTTTAAATAACCTTGTGTTTTTGTAAAAATTAATAAAAAAAAGTTTCACTTACATCTTGCTCTGATTTAGTGGTTACCAAACTTGTTCTAAAAGTTAATAAATTTTTTCAAATGCACTTATTTAAAACATCATTTGAACCATTAACGGTAATCAGCACCAATTCAGTGTGTGACAACTTGCAGAAAAAAAACCCAAGGAGCAAGTCACTTTTAAAATAGAAGCATTAAATGTAAAGTCTGCAGCTTCTGCATTGTTTTACTAGGTAACACTGTTTTCATAAGATTTTCTCAAACTTCTCTGTACTATCGATAACCAAAACTGTTAAACAGATAAACTTACTGCAAAGTCCTCCCTCTGCTTTTGCCTCCTAATTTGTCCCTTCATTGGAGGTGCAGGTCTGCCGTCTATAGAGAAACAGAGACACCAAGAGGGGAAATGAGTGCAAATGTACTGCTTTCCTCAAATTTACACATGAAATACAACACACAAATTCTATAAAGCATTTATTTTAAAAAAACCCAAAAAAAAAAACCCACACGGTACACATAGATAAAATCTTTTTTTTACAATTAAACCAGCACAAGTTAAATCTATTACTGTTATAATGACTAACCATTAATTTAATGTGATTTAATGACTAGTCTGTTGTGGTAAAAATGTTACATATTTATGGAATAAAATGAATTGTGATTGGTTGCTTATCATTTCAGTTAATAAAAGCTGCTATGGAATTCGGCTGACAGTCTTATTGTATGTGAAACTAATTGAGAGACTTTGAGTGTGATAGAACAGTGACAGGATACAATTTGCAACCAGGAGATCAGCCGTCCATCATTTTAACCATCAAGCTGCCACTGCACTGTAACAAACAGCATATAAACATTTAGTGATTTGTCCTGATGTCTCACCTGCAAATGACCAGTCAGGCAGATCTGTTAAAGGTCCATACTCTGATCCAGTCCAGGCCAAGCCATTCCTGTACATACGACATGAGCAAATCGTTTACTGAATTATTGGATTCATATCTAAGATGATATTTAATAGATTATTATGCAGAAAGTAGAAGAAAGGAATTAGGGATGTTTAATAACTTACTCCAGTCTCCATTTCTTTCCCGCAGAAACTGCACATGTGGAAGAAAACGGCCGCGCAGTCTGTCGCAAAACTTTACAGAATAGGAACAAAAAAGGTTATGAAAATAAATGACAGTAAATGACATTGACTAAATCAAGCTACAATTTCTGACAGCAATGTTATTGAATCTGGATAAGAAAAACTCAAGTTGTTGTACAAAAATAATTTTGCTGCTACATAATTTTTAAAATCCATTTATAATTTTTGTTTTGTGCCTAAAAATAGCAAATATAAATAAATAAATATTAATATATGTTGGTTCATTCCTATGTAGTGCACCAGCTATTTTAATTAATTGACTCAAATGACTGCAGTGCTACAATATAGTTTAATTAATAAGAGTAATTTATTGTGTTAAAACTTTATTAAACTATATTGTAGCACTGCAGTCATTTGATATAACTGTTATATGTTATTATAAACCGTAAGCAGCCATAAAACTCGTTATTAGTGATTATTATTAATCTGTTTTTCTCCTGTAACGTATAGCTTGTACCCTAAACCACCAGTGCTAGCAAGCTTGCTACAATGCGCAATTATGTAGTAACTCACGGAAAAAGCTCTAAATAAATATCTGTCAATTCTACACCCACTTCTTAAAAAAAAAAACATGCCCCTTTCAATAAATGTGTAGCCTTTTAGATATTCTAATACACATTCACACTTCAAATTACATCTTACACACCTGAAACACAGAGCAGCTTCAAGGGCGCCGCCATTTTGCATTCTACAAGGCTTTAACATCAGTTACGGCAAGCCAGAGAAGACAAACGAATTTATCGCTTCAAAATGTAAATAATATTTCTACCAGTAGATAGCGTAATAATACTAAACAATATAATGTTTTTATTTAATATTGTATACTTTGAATTAGACTTTTACATTTTGGATATGGAAATTGTATTAATTTTTATTCATTCATCTTTCTTATTTGTTTGTAAATACAAATAATAAAAAATACAAAAAATATTTCCTTATAATTTTGGCACTGGTAGTTATATAAAGTTTATTTGTTCCACTGGGTAATGATGTAATTGTTGTGAAAAATTATTATGCAATTCTTCACAGGGACTTTTTCCCCTCCGACAGCTTGTAATCTTCCTCTGGCATTCTTGCTGTCTATCTAGCCGTGCAGTGCTGACTGAAACGTCCCCCGTGTGTGTGTGTTCAACAACAAGTCCCCACTCGCTGATAACGCGCCTAGCAAGGGGAAAGCCACACCGACTCACACTTACTTCTGCTAGCCGGGGGGAAAAAGTAGACACACACAAGAGAAGGGGAAGAAGGGGGCTTCGGGGTAGGGAAAATGTCTTAACACCACTGTAGTTTATGTTTGAGAAGCTGAATAAAAGTGGCCGTGTAGTAGCCGATTAACTGCCATCGGAATTTATGCCACTGGTAACTATGGAGCAGAGACTGGCATTTTAAGAAAACACACACACACACACACAGTTACATTGTTACGAGCTTGCAAAAGCACACACACACATGCACGCACAAGCGGCCGCATCACAACGTTCCAGGGTACTTTGGGATATTCCTCCGCACATTCCACAGACGAAAGGCACGATTAACTAGGCCTTAGGGTTGAAATAACACCAAGAAATAGACAACAAACTCGGGTCACTCAAAAATTTCTTAAATGTTCAGGTTGTATCAGACCTGTTAAATTTTAACGCCATATAAAACACACATATGTATGACCAGATTGCGGAGGTGCATTTTGTCTTATTTTAAAAACATACTAACATTTCAACTGCTTATACGAACACGTTTTAACACCGTATTATTTTAAAGAAATATAATAAAAGTATATTAGCAATTGCGTTTAGTTATTTCCCCCAAATATTCTTTTATATCCTCACTAATAGACTTCAATCTGGAAAGTTTGGACGTGTGACGAAATTGTGGGATGCTTAAATTCATCCGCGGTGCCCAGAAGAAAGATGTTCCGGTCTGAAAAAAAAGAAAAAAAAAACGCTACAGAAGAAGAAAGAAGGGGGAGGTAGAGAAAAAATTGCAGCAAAGAAAGAAAGAAAGAAAGTTAAGCGGTGTTGTTTCATTTTTACATTTTTAAAAAAAAAAAAAAAAAGACGCTGCTGTACAAGCTTGTTTTCCCTCCCAGATGGAATAAGGAATAAGGAATACGGTTAAGTGCTCCGGCGCTCCTGTGGCTTCTTTAAACATTTCTTTTTGTCCCTCTTGTTTGAGGCTTTTCCACTATTTTCTGGAGTTGCAGTTGTTTTACAGCAGGATTGTGGAAATAGTGGGAAAGCTCCGAGGAGACGTGTACGAGTTCAGGTACATTTTTTTTTAGTTGGTTTACAGCGTGTATTTGTCCTGCTGGCGGAGACGAAGCCTTTTCTCTTTATTATAATATATATAAATAAATTTTTTAAAAAAAGAAGAAGAAGAAGAAGAAGTAAAGCGAAAACGATGTTTTTTTCCCCTTACATTCCCCGAGTTTGAAGTATGTGTTAGCTGAGGAACTTCAGCCTGATTTTATATGATTATAATAATAGAGTTTAAGCTGACTTAAAGGTATCAAGAACTCTTTGGACTAAATAGCAATTATTTAAAGACTTTAAAAAAAAAAGAGGGGAAAATGATGAACAGCGACCTTTTCTGATGGTCCCCCTACATTCAACCGGATACTTCAGCCGACAACGACATACAAAATAACTTTTGTTGTTGTTTAAAGCATTGTGCTTTAATAGCCTGGACATCTGCTCTTTAAGTTAAACGTATTGTTTTATTATTTGCCAGCTGGCGAGTCGGAGCAGAGAGGAAAAGGCATCATTAACCCGCTACCAAATGGATGTTCATGCCTTCCTCACATGCACCACCATGAGAATCGCAACGTGGAAACTTTCAGGCCACATCAAACATCTCTCCAAGTCCCGTTAATCCGAGATGTAGCCCACATGCCATAACGTATTTTTTTTAATTAACTTATCTTTATTTTATGTGAGATATTTATTTTTTAGTCAAACAAACCAGGTACTGAACTTTTTTTTCTTTGTCATTTCACCTGCTGTAGAAACAGAAAGACTTGAACGTTTTTGTGTTAACACTGTATTTATGATACTGTATTTAATCTGTAGTGGTTTTTTTTCCTTGTGTCATTCCAGACAAAGTGTTTAATTGTTAACACTTCTTAAGGTTATTTATTAGCGATTGTATATCATGGAGAGAATTGGCACCAAACTGAAGCAAAAGTTTAAACTGGCTGATTCCGGTAGTGTCAAATTTAGCAAAAAGAAAAATGAACTCTCCAACACAAATAACAACAGCAACAGTGTAAATAGTGCAGCTCCGGTTGTGACCCACTTGCACCCGACAGCAACTCCGTCACCTGCGAGTACGGATCAGTTTAGCCTCACCTGCTCATCCTCTACCGAGTTATCTGCAGGTGCAAGATCGGCAAAGGTGGTCAACTCTCAGAGGGTGTCTTCCTGTACCACCTCATCGTCCCTACCGGAAGAATCTGTGCCTTCGCTCGAACACCACCCGGTAACTCTTGCTCCTCTGCGTCGCCGCTCACCTCAGCAGCGCGTGTCTTGCTACCTGCCTGACACTGTGGAAGGCCGAGGTGCCTCTGATCAGTCTAGGCGCTCCGATTTTCCACAAGGTGAGCTTTCTGACCCACAAGCTGCTTACAGCCCCAATTCTAGAGCTGCCCTGAACCAGCGACGGTATTCTCTGGAGCTTCAGCAGCTTGTGAGGAGGCAGCAGCTACTTGCCCAGCCTCCGCTGTCTTCCATGCCACCGCCGTACCCAACACCTAGCCCAGTCACCCGCTCAGGTTCTGTTGAACCAAGCTTTCTGCCGGAACCAGAACGCCACAAGCGTCTGTCTTTGCAGGAGGCACTGTTCTGCAAACGTTGGAGCTCTGGAGGAGAGCAATGGGACAGCGGCAGGCCAGCATCGCTTTCACATCCTCCAATGAGGGGCCATGAAGGTACGGGGGCTACCTGTCTCTTTCCTTCTGGACCCGCACTGAGTCCCTGCTCCTCCTTTAGCCTGCAGGAGTCTGTGTTGGCCAGCCCGCGTTCAAGCTTCGCCAGTAGCACAGCTAGTGGAGGAGGTGGTGGTGGTGGTGGCGGCGGGGGCATAAGCGGAAGTCCTATCGGAAGTCCGTGCAGCAGCAACCGCACCAGCGGTATTAGCCTTGGCTATGACAGCCGTCATTTGTCTGGGCCTGCGCAACCGCTTCACTTCTCCTCCACACAGCTAGGTGGTGCCACCACTGGGCATGTGTACCCAACATTTGGCCCTGGGAAAGCAGGAGCAGCCCATATAGAGGTGTGGAGGGACTATCTGTCAGGAATTGGAGGTGCTTTTCAAGATGGCCGTCATTCATACCCACCAGCGGGCAGTACCCCAGCAGCAACGGAGTGGTGGAATAGCACAGAGCAACAGGGACTGCGAACAGAGAACTCAGGGGAGCGGATGAGGCATTCAGACCTTCCAGGTACCCACTACCAGCAGGAGCTGGCACGCCTCCTACTGAGGGACATGACCCTGGAGGGAGATGAGCAGCTGGGAGGACTAGCTCTGAGGGAGCAGCCTCTGTCCACCTCTGCACCTTCTACAACCGGTGTGTGTGTGGCTGCCAAACCTCAGGAGGAGCACACGTCCCTGAGGGAACCACCAGCAGCCCTTGACCGACAAGAATTTTTTGGTGAGTATTTTGAAAACTTTTTTTATTTAGTCTAGTAAAGATGTAAGGTGTGAGTTGCATAAAGCAGCACTTTAGGGATGAAAATGATAGTCAGGCTTGCACTGACTTGTACAGGCCTCTACACAGTGACTGGGAGCAGAAAAAAAATTACTGCCAGTGTCAAGGCAAGTCTAACCATGGAAGTGAGTCAATCCAACAAAGATCACAATTTAGAGCAGCGCAGAAATGAGCAAACATATATTATGGCTGTGCCCTCCGCCCAGGCCTCTAACCAGCCTACCTACCTCACTCCATATGCCCATGAGCAAATATACCGCTCCTCTGCCCAAAGCTACACACAGGCATTTCTGAATAGACTACACACAGTCAAAAATATCTCTTACGACCACATATAATGAGTACGCACGGGCCTAATTACAGGCTGCATGTTCATTGGGTCATAGCAAGCGCTAGGAGAGGCACAGTAGTTTAGGTAGGGAAGTAAGTCTAATGCGAGTGTTGGCTGCATGTAATAGCACGCAAAGGCGTGTGTTCCTGCAGTTCAGGTATTTGAGTCCTGAGGGAAGGCTCTCTCACTCTATATCAACAGGGTTGGGTGTGTGTGTGTGTGTGTGTGTGTGCGCGTTTGATTTCATTGTTGTGAGAAATAATCCCCCTTGAAGTTGTTAAAGAATCTTTGTTAAAAATGTGACTGTGTTTGTGCTCTAAATCCGTTTCAAATGATGGCGGAGTCGAATAGGTTAAAGAACAGAAGCGCATAAGCAGGCCAGATTTAGTTTCTTTTTTTTTTTCTTTTTTCTTTTTGTTTAAACACCAAACAAACACGCTGGTCATTACTCAGCCTAAAGAATGCATGACTCACATGCCACAGAAATGCATTACAATCCAGACAGGATTTCGGGTTGTGTTATACGGGTAGACTCATGATGCTCTGAAGTTCCAATTTAGAGAGGGGAGAGGAAGGGGGGGGGGGTGCATTTTGAAAAAAACCCAAAACAAAACCTCTTTATCTTTAAACTGTTTATAAAGTGAATCAAGTTTGTGCTCAACAGTTTGTTCTTGCTTTGTTTCAGGAACGTGTGTGAAGTGTGGAAAAGGTGTGTATGGTGCAGATAATGCGTGTCAGGCTCTGGACAATCTCTATCACACTCGCTGCTTCACCTGTGTGTCTTGCGGTGAGTCCAGCCCTCATTTTCTCTGACTCTGGCTTAATGAGATGTTTTTCTAGTAATTTCGAAATATGTTTATCCAACTGTTCACCCTGACATCCTGGTTGGTTTATTTTTATTTGTGTGTGTGTGTGTGTGTGTGTGTGTGTGTGTGTGTGTGTGTGTGTGTGTGTGTGTGTGTGTGTGTGTGTTTCTCAGGTCGCACACTGCGAAACAAGGATTTCTACAACGTCAATGGATTAGTGTACTGTAAGGAGGATTACATGGTAAGAAAAACTGTGTGATTTATCATGCACACATTTAGAGTCGTAATATTCTTCTGGTTACTAATTTTTTTTCATGTCTTTTCAGTTTTCTGGCTTCCAGGCAGCAGCGGAAAAATGCTGCGTGTGTGGCCACCTGATCCTGGAGCAGGTACACATTTTTTTTGTGTGTGTGTGTGTGTGTATTTGAGACTGATTTTTGGGTTCCCACACATTTGTTGTTTATATGCAATTATTCAATTGTCTTAACGATCTAAAGGCAAGCTTTGTGTGTGTGTGTGTGTGTGTGTGTGTGTGTGTGTGTGTGTGTTAGATCCTGCAAGCCTTAGGGAACTCGTATCACCCGGGCTGTTTCCGCTGCACCGTTTGCTCCAAGACGCTGGACGGCGTGCCTTTTACAGTGGACTACCTCAATAACGTCTACTGCGTCGCAGACTACAACAGGTGAGAACAGGAGCGGCTGAGGGTTCCGATTCATTTAACACACCGGATGAGTCAATTAATACACTTACTGCAGTGATGATGCCCTCATAGCTGTGAGTAAGAAAGTGGACCTATTTTTTTTCAGTTGAGCTCATTCTTTTGTGTTGCAGGACATTCGCTCCTAAATGCGCTGCCTGTTTACAACCTATTTTACCTGCTGAGGTGAGTAATAGATTCCTGGCTCTGAATTCTTTGCTGTTTCACCAAGCTCAAATATTATATAGAAGTGGCTCTCAGGTTCGAGTGTAACTCCCTGCTCACTTACACAGCTGTATCATTCCTGTCAGGTGAATGGGAAATGACGTAATGCGGCGCCTAGCATGTAACCCTGAGATTATACGCCGCTGTCTGAAACTGCCTGTGTTTACGGTGTTGCTCTTGTGTTTCAGGGCAGTGAGGAGATTCTCAGGGTGGTATCCATGAACAAAGACTATCACTTTGAGTGCTATCACTGTGAGGTGAGCTCTACTTCAGGTTTTTTTAATCATATTCTCTTGGGTGGAGTTGAAACACTGGTGTAAAACAATAAAGAAATCCATCAGGTGATCAGTCATTACGCGACAGGATGCCTTCTCGAATATTAAAAACCGGATATTTTTTATTACTTTATGATTTTTGTATTTTATTAGATTAGGGGTTTAAATGCTCCTGTTTTAATTTACATTTCCACTCAAGATTTTGTAAGATTCTTTGAAGCAAGTCAGACTCCTTTCCAGGTATAGGTAGATCTTTAACATACTGTATGTAAGAGGCCATTGTCCTATAAAAACTTCCTACAAATACTCCAAAAAACATTTATATTGAAGGCAGTCTACTTGATGATGTAATAGAGTGGATAAGCACCGCCTCTGCAGAAGGTGATCAACGCCCGCTTTGACATTACTGTCTTCTTAGCCCCACCCACTGATTTACGCATGCAAAACTGTAAGCCAATCACAGCAGGGGGGCGTTTACTTCTGTGACAACAATCCATCATGTCAGAAAATCGACTATTATTTAAATTTACATACATGATTATACACAGCACAACATTTACATTTTCAGCATTTGGCAGACGCCCTCATCCAAAGCGACTTACATTTATCTCTGTTGTATCTCTATACAGCGATTAGGGGTTTAAGGGCCTTGCTCCGGGGCCCAGCAGTGGCAGCTTTAGGGTTCTTGGAATTAAACTCTAATCTTTCGGGTTCGGTCCAACACCCTAACCGCTGAGCTACCACTTCAATATAGTGAAATGTTCTTTACAACTCTTTGGAAAAGGGGATTAAGGAAAATAAACTATTTATCATTAATACATTTTAAATTTAAATTAATCAAAATATACAGGAAAAATAGAAAAAAATAGAATATTACTTGTATATTATGTTTTTGATGTAAAAATCATTATAAGTAAACCTCAGAGAAACTCTTCTTAGAATAGAATATAAGCTAGGAACTCTATTTACTGAATGTGTTATTGTGCGTACAATAAATAGTGTTAAATAACATTTTTTATTTAAAATATCTTTAGGGTGTAAATCCAAAACGTCCGACAGTGTTGTGTGAGGGTTTTTTAAAAATTATTTATAGAACCCATAAAATAATTGCTATGATTGATCATAATTTTTGCGTACATTTACAGTATTTGGCAGACGCCCCTATCCAGAGCGACTTACAATATTCCTGATATATATCTGAATATAACTGAGGGTTAAGGGCTTTGCTCAGGGGTCCAACAGTGGTGGCTTGGTCGAGCTGGGAATCGAACCCACAGCCTTTGTGTTGGTAATCCAACACCTTAACCAGGAGCCACCACTTCCCCCTTGTGTAGTTATCTACTCTGTGTCATTTTTATGGTCAGTCCTTCATGTTAAAGCAGCGGAATAAATTTATAATGCAGATTAAAACATGACCCCAACTTGACCTGGGCGCTCTGACCCCCTTTAACGTAAAGTCTGGGTGTGAATCTCTCCTGTGTGTCGTCTTTGTGCGTTTTATTAACCTAATGCTCAGTTTCTGGCTATAATCGCTTCACGTGATCACTAATAAAAACCGGTGAAGTGTTTCCTGGAGCAGCCGTGCATGCAGACACTCACTGATGAGGTGCAGCACGCTGTTCTGGACATTTTCCCACTTGTCCTAGTTTTATTTGGTGTTCCTGTTTTTTTTTTTTTACTCTCTGCTTCATAGAGCTGTTTATAATGACAATTATTCCTGATTTAAACAAATGTTTCTGGCATTAAGAAGACACCTTTAGCAGGAGTGACTTACATTTCTAATCCATCTGAGCAGTTGTGGGTTAAGGGCCTTGCTCAGGGGCCCACTGGTGGCAGTTTAGCGGTGCTGGGAATTAAACTTATCTACCAACTACCACTTCCCCAAAAACTAGTCCACAAACATTTAGTTTGAACTTCAGGAAGTTTTTTTTTTTTTCAATGGTAAAGCCTCTTTTTTGTCCCAATAATTACTAATAATTAATTGTTTGTCCCGATAATTCTTCTTTATGATAATCGTATTTAAAAATACTTCAGTACTGTATTCATTTCTAAAATCTTTTTGTTCTGGATTTTTTTTTCTGTATTTGTGTCCAGGAGTGTGGGAAGCAGCTCTCAGATAAACCAGGTTCTCAGTGCTTCCCCCTGGACTCGCATCTTCTCTGCCACTCCTGTCACATGAGCAGGGTGTGCAGCTCTCACAACCTTACCCCACAGAACACACACTGAACGGGAGGAAGATGCTGTTCTGACGGACCAACATACACTGCTTTTGTAAAATGTATGCATATTTGTGACCAAGATTATTCGTCACTGTCTGTTAAAGTATTTGCTCTTTTTTCGTTCTTATTTTGTTTCCCCACCACCTGAACAACCATGCTACAGATTGCAACACTGAAAAGAGGTGGTGTGACGTTATTGACTGAGTTTTTTCCTTTCAAACTTGAGGTCGGACATTTCAAGTGTGGAGCTAGACGGGTGTGTCCCTCTAGTGGCCAGTAAATTCACAGACACAAGCCTGCTGATGAGGTTCGATCTCTGATCACCTTCACTAAGTTATTAGGGAGAAGCAAACATTGTTTTCTTGTGCTACTGTTTATATTCTCATATCTGCTGTAGAAAAAAAAGGGACTATTGTTAACTTTTAAAATATTTAATATCACTAGCAAAGATTTTGCACTTAAATGAACATGTTTACTTTAAGAGATTTTTTTTTTTTTTGAAAGAAATGTTTCTGCAAAAAGTAAAAACATTCCTGTATCTGCCTTTATTAATAAACTTCTTTCTATCTCAGATATTAAGTCTTTTTTTCTGCAGTGATGTGATGAACCCTATCCCACCCTACCCGGCTGTTTAACAAGCTAAACTTTTAACCCGTACGTTACATTACATTAATAGGAAAATGTGATGAAAATGTTTTTAAAGTTATAAGTAAAAATAAAAGGTCACATTTTCATCTTATATTACACACACACACACCCCAAAACGTATCTACTCCTAAATACATGTAGTAGTAATTTTAGTTACTTAAACAAACGTAATTTAAATCAACAGTTCCTTATGAAAAAGTAAAGATAACAAAAAGGTTTAATAGTAAATATTTTCTTCAAAAACCTAGAAAATGAATATTAATTTCTTTCTTTGCCTGTTGATTTGCACATTGTCTTCTGCTAAAGCCGTGGCTTAAAGCGGTAATATTCGGCTGCTTTTGATTGCTTCTGTGGTTTGAATTCACTGTCTGCTAATTGCATTGATCCTCACTGAAAGCTTTGGTCCACAACACCCAGTCTGAGAGCAAGTTTAACCCTGCTGCAAAGGAGGTGGTTAAAAAGCTCGATTAGAAACCTAAAAGTCATCAAATGTAAATCGATTACTTAACTTTCATACACTAACTGAAACGTTACACTAATTACAATTTAAATAGGGTCATTTATCATCTGTAACACTTCCAAAGCAACATTGTGTGCTGAACCTCCAATCAGCAATCCAACAGCTAAAGCTGCCACCGCTGGGCCCCTGAGCAAGGCCCTTAATCCTCAACTGCTGAAGTTAAATAGAACAATAAGCTAAATGTAAATTACTCTGGATTTTTGGCATCTGCCACTTACCAGAAATGTAACATCCAATATATTAAAATATTCA
The DNA here is from genome assembly GCA_005784505.1 of Bagarius yarrelli. NCBI lineage: Eukaryota > Metazoa > Chordata > Actinopteri > Siluriformes > Sisoridae > Bagarius > Bagarius yarrelli. The sequence continues at coordinate 1,532,947 of VCAZ01000053.1, forward strand.
CCAACAACATTTTCTTTAATCACTTTTTTTATTCTTTTTACATTCGGCATACTCAGGGAAAAAAATCATCAAAAAGCAAATAGGAATTTTTGTCTTTTGTCAAACTTAAAAAAAACAAAAAACAAAAAAAAAAGTTAAAACATCATAAAAACGTGTATGATTCCTCTCTTGTTTATAACTATTAGTTTTCTCCCTTACCTGAATTTCAGAGAACAACACTAAAGAACAGAGAGAATTACACACTCCTAACAGGAGAACACGGAGGGGGGCGTGAAGATTGGGGCAGCAGTAAGGCAGGAGAGACAAGACGTGTTAAACACCTGTGATCCTTCATTACAGCACCTTTCTCGAGTGATCATTAGACAGGTACGTAGCAGTCAGTCGTTCAGTGCGGCAGGGTCTGAGAGGATGAGGCTGCAACCTGGCTTAATTAGGCTCGCTGGCCGAAACGCTTTGCCTTGGAGGGTCTTTTGGTCAACCAAACTTAATTAAAAGTCTCAGAACGAATAAAAATTATTTCTAGAATGGAAAGTTGACTGCCACAGCTGACTCCAATTAGAATTTATAAATAAAAACGATCAAGGGCTTTTCTTAAAAAAAAAAAAAAGAAAAGAAAAGAAAAAAAATGGTGTATTAAAATATAAATCACCCTGCTGATGGTTTAGCCTCTTCTATGCGAGAGAATGTGGTGATTACAGGGAACTGAATCAGCACAAGCCCTGGAAGCAAACCTGTTTAAGACCAAAGAAATAGTAATCAACTGCAAAATTACAAAAAATATGGAAGAAAAAAAAAAAATTCTACAAACACAAAAATTGAGACTAGAACTGAAAAACGGATGTACAGCAGATGTGACTGAATGTGTGATGCTACCGAGGTGCATGTATGCATATGAAACCATTTTCAGGGTTGGATCTCGTGTAATAGTTGTGTCCTAGCCAGCATCAATCTTTCACCAGAAAACACATACACACTTGCATTTATGCTTACACACACACGCACTCAGCGTCGTCTGTCCCTGGAAGGGTTGCTGTGGCTTCGTGAGCGTCTGCTGCCTCCCACTGGCTTGGAGTCAGCGGCTCGCCCTCGGTTACCATCTCTCCTTTTCTCGCCATCTCTCTCTCTACCCCGCTCCCGTTCACGCTCCCTCTCTCTTTCTCTCTCCCGATCTCTCTCCCTCTCTTTGTCCTTCTCTGCTTCTGGACGACCTGAGCCTCCTCCGCTGCTGGCCATATTCCCATCTCTCTCCCTGCCTCGTGCTCTCTCCTTCCTCTCCTCCTCGCGCTTTTTGTCTTCCTCCTCCTGTAGCTCCTTTCTTCTTTTCTCTCGCTCCTTCATCCTCTCTGCTCGTTCCAGGGTCCTCTGAGTCACCTGTGGAATAAAAGGAAAGAGTTTGAGCTTTAAGGCTATGCAAAAGCACATCTTGAGGCCCAAACCTATTTCTACCCGTTTTGTGTGCTCGTAAAAGGGGTTATTTTTCTTTTGGTTGAAGGTGTAGGGGTAGCGGAAAGGGCCAAGTACCCATTTAAGCTTAGATTTTTTGGGACCACACTTTAAACAGAGTTATGAAAAAGATACATTAGCTACAGCAGCAACATGGCTGCCCAAACAATCACAAAAATATGTTGGCATTGATAAGGAATTTAACCACCAACAATCATCTATTACATTACATTAAATACTTATATTTTACAGTCATGTAAAATATAAAGCATCTCTCTCTCTCCCCATTTTCCCCCCATGTCATTCCCTCTTTATGCCCCAAAAAATAAAATAAAGATAATAAAAATAAAAGTCTAGTGGCAGGGAATTCGCTTTGGTGTCCCATTTCTTAGGGGAATATTTTTACTCTGTTTCAAAGGCCAAGGGGTAAGGATATAAAATTGGGACTGGGCCTTAAGCTATGCAGGTGTGTGTGTGTCTGTTCGTGCATGTCTGACCTGTTCTTCAGTAAGTGGTAACCAGTATATACATGGAGCTGCTTTGGTTTTGCGGAAGAGATCATCCAACAGTTTGGCAGGAGGCTCCTCTGGTTTATCTGCAGCAGAGATAAAAGAGAATTTTACACTTCAAAAAAGTGGATATTTTACTTTATTTTCAATCACTAAAGAATGAATTTTGAAAAATTTCAGGAAAATTCTTTACCTTTTTTCTCAGACTTCTTTTCTTTGCTCTTTCCCCGCTCCTTGCGTCTTCTGTCCCGGTCACGTGACCGTGATCTCCTTCCTGCTTCGCGTTCATCCCTGTTAAAGTCACGCACTTTGTCTCTGTCCCATTCCCTCTCCGAGCGTGTCCTCTCCCTACGCTCCATTTCACGCTCCCTCTCGGCCCACTGGTCCCTCACGTTTGGTGCCGCTCCTTTTTCACGCTCCCTCTCTTTCTCGCGGGTTGGGGGCATGAGTGGGGGAGGGGCAGCAGGACGGCTCGGAGCTGCAGCGGCTCGAGGATCTTCACCTGTCAGTATCCCTTTATGGAAGTCCAGCTGGAGGGTGAAGAGAATGGCAAGCAGTGAAGAGATAAAAACATACATGATGCACTACAAATACAGGTTTGCCTTTGATAAACAGAGCTGCGTGTACCTCTTTTTGTTCACAGAAGTCCACTCGGAGAACTTTGGGGTTGCTGGAAGGCCATTTCACTCCATGAAGAGCTTCACGTGTTGCGACTGCCTCCTCTGTACTAGAGTACTGAATTACAGAGATCAGATTACGTAAAAAACTGTTTAAACTAAAAAAAAAGCTAAAATAGGGGAAAAAAGAACTAATGGTAAACCCAGCAAACCATGTGCCAAAATGGCCGTTTTTAGAAATAATTTTATAAAAATACACAATCAGGTAACTAGATATGTACAGTATTGCAGGAAATGAAACTAGCAAGGTTTCATTTAATTAAAGAAAAACAGGATAATTAGCAAATAATCTTATATACACACTATAGAACACACACCATGTAAGAGTCATGAAGTTTGATCACAGGTGGTTACAAGTGCATCATTAAGGCATGTAGATTGTTGACTGGAAAGAAGTACATTTAAGAGATAAAGTATGAAAATAATGAGGGGTCTGACAGACTTACAGTCACATAGCAGTGGGATTTAATCTTATCAATCCAGAAGCCATCTTCCACAACTTTACCAGTCCGATTTAACAGCTCCTTTAGCTGGCCTAAAGTGAAAGGGCGAACCTAAACACACATTAAAAAAGTGTATTAGAACATTTACATTTAACTGGACTTCATATTTAATTGCCAATAAGTTTTTAATTGTAATCCAAGTCTTCCTTGTCTTTTAGTGCTGATGATGTCAGTACAGCTGATGGAGGATACTGCTTATCGACGCCAGAATATGTTACAGCTCAGATAAATTGTTGAACAAGCAGTCGTATACAAGACAGCCAATATAGTAGACATTGCAAGTCCTAATTACGAATGTGTATAGCAGAACCGCTATTAAATTATATTTCCAACAAGACGACAGCTAGTTAAAAAAAAGCCCACAAACACTTTCAAAATGTAATCGAGTAACAAACATGTAAAATACTAAACGTGCTAAATAATAACGATTGATATGATATTTTAAAATACAATATACCCAACATATTTTTCTGCTGAGCACAGCTGATATAAATTGTGCTTGGTTTTTAGGCGTAAAGATTTGAGGTGTTTTATGTGCGTTTCGCTCCTCTAGATTTACATGTTCTATACAGAACTTCAGTCTGCACATGTTTATTTCAATCAAAATTTGATATATTTCATTAGGGGAAGTGGTAGCGCAGAGGTTAAGGTGTTCAAATACTCAGGGTTCGATTCCCAGCGCCACCATGTTACCATTGCTGGGCCCCTGAGCGAGGCAGTTAACCATTAATGTCTTAGTTGTATAAAAAGAGAGTAATGCAAGTCATTCTGCATAGGGATGTCTGGCTGCCAAATGCTGTAAATAAAATCAGCAGAGAAACGATTGAGGTGCCTCAGCATTCTGTATTGCATTCAGGTGCTCATTCTGTATTGCAGATTAAAACATATTTGCTGGAAAACAGATTTGCGGAGAGATTAAAACTCCAGGCTGGAACAGAGCTGGAACACAGAAAAGTCGCGTTAATAACAGAGTGGAACATGACAGCGTTTACCTGTTTGGCAATGAATGAATGTGTTCCGCAGTTGCCGTTAAGTTGGCTTACAATGGTGTGTCAGGGAAGATTGCTCGAAAACAATAGAAAACCACACCTGCTCTAAACTAACGCACATACTCTGATCCCAACCAACATCTGCATGCCAAATATTTAGCTTTACGCCTCAACCTGAAACTTTAACTATACATTAATTTTTTAAATATTCCATATCGCAAACCACTGCCTTATATTGTGCAGCCCTAATCAAATCTATTTTCCACTACAGCACATACACTTATTATATACATTTGCGTACTTAACCGTATGCATTTTTGACTGTACACAAGCTTAAATCATGCACACACACTTTCACACTCACCAGGTTGCAGACATGGATAATGTTGGTCGCTTTGCCACGGGGAGGCGAGAGCTGGCGGCCTGTGCGTACTGGGTCGTCAATAGTGATTGACACGGCCACTTTCTGCTGACTGATGGAGCGCCGCACTACCGAGTCACTGGGGGTCACTAGAAAAAAAACAAACCAAAAAAAAAAAACCCCAATTATTAACACAAAAAAATCTGTAACAGAACCCATTGCTTTAAACTGATTTACTGAACAGATAGTAGACTCCTCCATTAATAGGTCATTAACTTCACATGGAAAACTAGTCAGGACTGTGTCATTAACACAAAAACTAAAAATAGTCACCCTTCTTAGCGTCACCCTCCTGTGTTTCCATGACAACCTCTTCCATGCCAAAACTCTCCCTCCTCTGCTTCTTGGGGGTTTTCTCTTTCTCTGCTTCTGTCTGCTCTTCATCCTCCTCCTCTTCATCATCCTCCTCCTCCTCTTTCCCCTTCTGTCCATTCTCCTGATTTTCAGCTGGAACCACCTAAATGCAAAACGAGCATTAAATACCTAAAAAAAAAAAATCTACCCATATCAATACATTCGTTAAACTAAGACTCTTAACTGGTTTCTTTTCCTGACAGAGGACAGGTAATGTTTAAAACCTGGAAGGATGATAGTGTACCTGTGTTACAGTGCGTCTAATTTGAAGCCCCTGGTCCTCATCACGCTCGGGCTGCTGCCCCGAGTCCTCTTCTCCGGAGAAACGCCCCTCGTCAGGGTGCAGGTCCACCACAGCTTCTTGCAGTGGCTTCAGATCTGGGATTAGAGACTGAAAAAAAACCCCCCCACATTTAAATTTTACAAAAGCATATCAATAAAGTATTTTTTTTCATGACCAGACAGAAGCCAGGTCAAATTAACCAAGTTAAAAACTTCTGACATTAACTGACCCCTTTAGCTGAAAGCTTTTAGTCTTGTAAAACATCTGCAATATGTAAATGTCTTTGTCAGATAGACTCTACAGCACAGTGAAATTTATTTTTTCGCATATCCCCCAGTTTAGAAAGTTGGGGCCAGAGCGCAGGGTCTATGATAAAGTGCCCCTGAAGCAGGAAGGGTTAAGGGTCTTTGCTCAAGGACCCAACAGTGGCAGACTAACGGTGGTGGGGCTTGAATGCTAAACTTCCTGGTCGTCCAAACAACAACTCGGCGTCTTAACCACTTAAGAGACCACTGACTATTAAATATTTGGGGAATCCCAAATACTTGATACACCCATGTGATTTTAGAGATACATTTGTTATTCTTATACGATCATTGCTAATTACACCTGGTTTTGTGATTATAGATTAAAATTATGTCATAATCGCCTACCTTTAGTGATTCAGTGGTGATGCTGATTGAAGGCTTTTTGGCAGTGACTGCTGTACTGGAGCCCCATCTTCTCTTTCTGCCAGCTCCACCACCAGACTCTGCATCCACTGCGGCTCCCTCTGGCTTAGCAGCTACAGAGATTACATTTGAAAAACACTTACTCACAGGTTCAGCATTACTTATTTATAATTAAACAGCAATGTTACTACTATTACTACTTTAATAGTAAAAATATTTAGCAGCAGAACAGAACAAAATCATTTACACCACACCCAGCAAAGCAGACTGCTGGCAGACAAACTAAAAGTATACAAAGAATATGGTGTATGGCCCACTTTTCTTGTTATTACCCAAATGAACATTATCCCTGGATGCTGAACAATTTAAAAAAAAACAAAACAAAAAAAAAAACTTACTTGTAAGTGAAATCTTGCGTGCAGCAAACGCTTTTGGAGTGGTACTCTGAAAAAGTAGAAAATGACAAACAAAAAAAGAACCCGATTGGGTTCAGGGAGAGATATGAGAGAGAGAGAGAGAGAGAGAGAGAGACAGACAGAGGGGGCAGTGGGGAAAAAGGGAGGGATGGTAGAAAAGAAAGGGAAAAAAGAACAGACATTGCTATCAATAAACCGACATTAGAAAAATGGATAATGACAGGCAGAGGGGCTGTCCAATAAACTGCCACACTGTCTGTCAAATAAACACCAAGTTTCTTATAATAAAGGAACCTGCAGGCTATAAAATTCATGCTTGACCTATACTGTTTAGTCCACACTGCTTAAAGTGAACAATGCTATTAAACCTCAAAAAACCCAACTTAATCTACTGTCCATCACACCCAAAATAAAAGCAAACCCTCTACATTTAACCAAAAAGAAAGAGACATCCGTCTTTAAACATAAATAAATTTTTTAAGGGAAAAAAAAGGGTATTTCCTGGTACCATTGACACCTGATTCCTCTCTGGCTTGGCTATGGCCCAACCAAACGGCACTGTGCACTGTATCTAGGCAACAAAGGTCCAATCAGAAGAGGCTGAGAAGTGAGGACGGGAATTGTTCACAAACCGAACGTGTTGATTTGACCAGCTGATTCAGGACTGCTTTTGGACTTTTGCTTTCGGTGGAAGTAATTTGCAATGTGTGGCTTTTTAATGTGAAGATCTGATGTGAATCAAAACAAAGTCTCTGAAGCAATGGTGACTTCTCATATGTTAAACACAGTCTTTGATAGTTTAAGAGAAATATGCTTCCTTCTGGCAGTCTTGTAAAATACAGTCTCTGAGATCCATGGCATCCACACAGAACAGCTCACCCATTTTATTTCACACAGCATGGGCGAGCAAACGGTTTAACGTTACAGTCTAAATGTGTTCCTTTAATGAAGCACAACTAGTCCATAATCCATTTTGCAGACAGTATACACCACAGTGTCATGTAGCTGAAAAGCATTTTCAAGCTCCAAGCTGATGCCGATTAAAGTCTTTAGGCATTTTCCTTCAGGCAGACGATAATCCATAGAGACTGTGTTAGGTCACAGGCTGACGAGTGGACTGGCTGTACGTTCTGAAAATGTGCCAGCCCACATCCAGATACCACCTTGATTAACCTTTTGTTCAGGATGATTAACGGTATACCAGAAAGTTCATTCATGGTGTGGTTCCTCAAAAAAAGTAAAAATATAAATAAATAAAAGCCAGTATCTTCTGGAAGACTGCAATATCAACCTTGGGACACAGGAAATAGGTCCATGGTTTATTTTGAGCCCTGGAGCATTGTTCATGTGTTCAGCAGAGAGTCATGTGCAGTTCTGCTCATTACAGTAGATCAGAGCTGCTGCTCAGATGGTGTCTGAGTTCTTTAAAGTCCATACGTGGTAACAAATCTGTTCAGTTCAGTGAGAAGGACAAACACACAGGCGGCTGTGGCGCTTGTACCACCGTGTGCCTATCAAGGTGCACAGAAAAGTCTATAGGTTTATGAGCTGATTTAATATTTGCAGGTGCACCATGGTGGGTGGGATAAGAGGAGGAGTCCTATCAAAATGGCTACCACCTCGACCCAGCCAATAGACTTTCTAGCCTTCTCCCAAGCAGTCTCATCAGCGGTCACGTCGGTTTGCGCAGTGAGCAGTGTGGCCAATCATCCGGCAGGATTCCATCAGGTGAAGGCTAAGTGTGCGGTGGTGACTCTGCCTGAGGGGGCTAGCTCATAGCTCGGCACGTGATGAAGGTAGAGGAGGAGAGGTGGAGGTAGTAACGCAGGTACCAGTATGAGCAATGGAAGAAGGGAGGGCACCTTCATAACAAAGCAATCAGTGGGTTTTAAAAAACACAACAGTTTATTCCACTAAATTAGACAGAGGAACAACAGAGAGCAAAAGAAGAAAGAACATGAAAAAAATGGGAGACTGAAAAGAGAGAGAGAGAGAGAGAGAGAGAGAGAGAGAGAGAGAGAGAGAGAGAGAGAGACAAACTAGGGGGGGAAAAAAGAAAAAGAAAAGAAAAGAAGAAGAAAGAATGATGGCCACTAGTAGACAGCTGATGGTAAGAATGAAAAAAAAGATAAAATAGAGTAAGGAGGTAGAGGAGAGTCTGGCTAGCTCTCACTACATTGCCTCATTTTTATTTCTATTAATTAAAAGCACTCTCTCTCTCCATCTTTCCTTCTCTCTTTCCCTTTCTCACCCACACAACTTTATGACTATTTAGAAACAATTCAACACAAACACAGAGCGACACCTACTCTGGACCATTTCCGTCAGTTTTTAAAGCCAAGCTTGCATTACTAAACCCATTTCTAAGGACAGACTGATAATTTAGTTTAGTTATAAGGGGGTATCCAATTATTTTCTGCATGTCTGCTCAGTAACATTTTGCTTATCAAGTGAAAACTGGATATCAGTCTGAAAACAAGTTTTTAGTGGGTTGTATTTTCTGCAAATCTATATGTGCACATCACAGGCTCTCTTTCTTTACAGAATCTGAAACGTTAGAGGTTAGAGTTATATGAGAACTACCATTCGATGTCATGATTAGTAAAGTGCAAAAGATCCAAGTTACTTATATGTGCTTTAAATTTTGGTTAGACATGGACTAACAAATTAAAAATAAACACGACAGACAAGCACTGACCTGCTATAAGAATACACCAAGCTCTTTAAATCTCTTCTCTGTTGGCACACATCTTTCCTCATCACTCACATACACACACCGCACCAAAGCAGCATGCTAATGACTGTATCTAATTTCACACACAGTTAGCCAGCCTCAACCTCTGACAACATAATAACAGCTACAGAAAGAAGGGAGAGAGTGAGGGAGGAAAGCTTGCTTTGAGAGAGATACTTTTACAGATTTTTTTTCATAAACAATTTTATTCACTTTGGCTCTTCTAATTAGGTCCTTATGTTTGAAATTGCCAAGCACGTCTCTTAAAACAAAAACAGCCAGCTTTAATAAAAGCCAATTTAAATACATTTTATAATGTAGCCATACACCCTGCCCCTGCTCCTTGGCATCTTTCCAGAAGGCCTCATTACCTCATCAGAACGGGACTCGCTGGTCTCAGGCGCCTCCTGTGAGGCAGGATGAGACAGTGCACTTTCAGACTCGGGCTGTTCCTGGAGCTCCATTGAGACAGGACCAGTGGGTTCAGCAACCGTAGCCTGCTTTACATCCCTAGAGAGATAGAGAGAAAGAGAAGGATACAGAAAGAGGAAGAGAAAATGTGACAATGACTGCATCAAGTTATATTATGACAGGGAGGGGGGGAAAGGAACACATGGGGAAAAAAAGTGAGGTAGGCAGACAGACCGAATTAAAAATGGCATCTTGAAACAGACAAGAAATCAAAAGCTAGAGGACTTTCACTACACCCGCACCATTACCCAGAGCTTAAGCTAAATGAAGCACTGTGATTTAACAAACCTGACAAACCAGCTGAAAATTCTAAGAAGTGAGAGGTGTGAAAGAGAAGAAAAAAAAAAACAAGACTCAAAGAGGTAAGATAACTGAGGATAGTGATCTGGGTTACTATAACTATAAATAACTCAGCAGCTAAATGAAACCCAGGCATGTCAGGGTCAAACACACATTCACAAAGACAGGATTACATACACACACCCGTCAAACAACCATAACAGAAGAATGTCAGTCTTGTATTGGTAAAAAACAAAGCTCATCCAACTGTCCAACAACCAAAGGTGTCCGTTTATTTTGCCAGGGACAGAAGTACAACTCGTAACAAACACCATTAGGACAAATGTCAAACCTCATATAGCCATTATGTCGCTATCAGCTGGAGATCTGCTGGTAATCACATTTATTAACCCCTTTAAGCAGTGTCCGTTATGTCCCCTCACACACAACTCCACCCATGCCAAAACATGAACAGGTGTGCAGGTGTAATAGCCCTATGAGACACAGACGAACTGTGAACACTCCCCTGCTATGACATGTTTTCAACTATATATTCAAAAAGTGGAGCGAGCTAGAAACATGTGCTCACAGCTGGAGGACAGAGGACAAAGAGTCTGGAGAAGAAAAAAAAAATCAGACACAGTACGGTAAATTAACACATCAATGAGACTTCATTTATCAGTGGCATTGAAATAGAGTTGAATCTACTGTTACATAAAACAAGACGATTTGTTAAGCATGTCATGTATTCGAATAGCGTCACAGACTAACATTTCCCTAAAAACGCAGTGCATGCGTGTGTTTTGGCTTAGTAAAAACACACATTTGTGGGATTTGATGCCAATGACAGGAACTAATCTTACTCCCTGGGGGGCTGCACCCCAAACTCCCCTGCACCGTCTCCTTAACAACCATGGGGCTGTGTTAGGGAGCACAGAGGAAGAAAAAAAAACTTAAATCCAACAAATCACAGTAATCCTAATAATATACTTAAGGCATATTTAAGACTTTTAACTTTAAATCCAGATCCCTGAAAGGCTAAACAAAATTTCTAATTAAAGTCAGGTAACTTGTTTTTACAGCTGTAAAGAAGATTCGAAAGGCTTTGCCTCTTAATGGAAAATTCTCGAAAGTCTTACAATTTTCTTTCATATCAAAGTTGAAGAGTAACAAAGCCAGGAAGCCACGCGCTAAGAGCGAGCATGCGCCGTTTTATCATTAAACCTAAGACTCTGCACGAGGATAGAAGACGGCATTGATACGATTATCTTTATTAGCGATTCAGAGCTTCACGCCCTCGGCTCCCATCAGAGATGTTCACATTATCATCCCGACACTAATGGCTAGAAAGCCCCTTCCCCCATCGCCAAGGCCACGCTCTTCATTTCCACCAGCACCAAAACCGCGACCAAAAAAAAAAGAATACTCTTCTGATTTTAAAACGTAACATCACTCGTTCATTCATTCACTGCGCGCGCCGACAATCTGATTGTTCTAAACGTTTGAACTTTAGACGGATTAAGATGAAAAGCGTTCTATGCATTCCCATGGCTACTGTGTAGCAACCGCGCTAGGACATTTCTCTCTCTCTCTTCTCCCCTCTCTGTGTCTTTGCCTCTCTCTCGCTCTCTCCATCCCTTACCCTCCTTTATGTCCGTCGGACAGCATGTCGACGGGCTACAACTCGAAGCTAAGATCTTGCGTCTGTCGCTCACGGCCGCGTGCGCACGACCCGAAACCGTGGGAGATCTGATACGGCTGTTTTGTGCAATGCGTCGGTCTGCGCGCAGCAGAGCTCACTTAGCGGCCATGTTGAATAGAGCTCAGGAGAGTGGGAGGGGCAAACGAGAGGGCGGGGTTACACTTCCGCCTCATCCACGCACGCCGGCTCGTGACTGGCCGCGCTGAATGCCTGATCAGAAAACCTTGTTGGAGCAAGCTACGTTTTCAGTCTTATTAAAAAATAAATAAATAAATAAATAAAAAAAATGCGGATGTGTTTTCACCCTTCCCTTCATCTTAATACAAATATATCCCAAAATAGATCTCTAATCTATTTACAGTAATTCTAATGAAATCAGGCATTTATTTGCATAAAAGGGCAGCGTCACTGCTAATTTTGATCAGCTACATTCAAAGAAAGAGGTAACAACGAGGACCTTTCATTGTTACCAAAGTAAAAGCATTAACAGGACATGTCTCCTTTCTCTGTCCATAAATAGTGACCCGTGTGATACAGCAGAACAGTCACTATTTCTACAACTCTGTCTTTTTTATGTTGCAGTTTGCAGTCTGTGACTTGTCTGCCATTTCTCTTTGCTCTCTAGTCGCTAGAAGGACTACAGATATGTTTATGCATGACAACTTTTCAGGAAAAGGTGTCTAAATTACGTGACAAATACTTTCAGCTGAAACACTACACTGAAAGGTACAGTATCATTATTCCTGAAAGTAAGTGTGACTGCACTCATATCTATGAATACAATAAATGTATCTATTCCTATCAACAAACATTTAAGTTACATAAACTATAACACACAGCCTATCTGATCTAAAAATATCTTATGATTCATTGTGCTGGCCAGAAGAGGATACACTTCCTCCTCTGAAGCTTTGTTCCATTCAGCTTAGTTTAAACTTACACAATGAACAAAAATTAGTCGAACATACAATTAAAAGATTATATACTTACATACATACACACACACACACACACACACCTTGCTTACCCTCAGAATAATAATCCGTTTCTAAATTTAGAATTCACACACTTCAAGCTTTCTTACATTTAATTTTTGCTACTAAACATAAATGTGTGTCGATATATGGTTTGATAAGCAGGTACTACAGGTATAATCAGTAAACTCTAAAGCAGCCACACACTTATGACATTATATACCTGCTTTAATGATTAGTATTTAAATGATTAATACAAATTAAAAATGTGTAGTTGCTTTAGATTTTACCTATTATACCTGCAGCCACACAGATTTTACTGATTATACCAGCTTTAATTATTAAAATTCAAATGATTAATACAAATTAGAGTAATTTACAGATTACATTTGTTAAATGAATGATATATAATTCATATATACTGAAATATGCCATGCTTCACCCGTTAAACCCAGTCTGAGCATTAACACAATAGGTTTTTTTTATTCTTCCACTGTTGTGCTAATGTGCTGCAACTTTTACAAGTTTAACGTTTCTTTTGTTGACTTCAATCTTTGAAGCACATCAAATAAAATTAAAGAAATTTTTAATAGCAAAGACTTTTTTTTTTTAAAGCTTTAGGGGTTTTACTCTTAGTCTAAACTTTCCCTGCTTACTGCGAATGGTGCAACCGGTCTCAGGAAACTGCGATGCGTGTTGTGCATAATGATTACGTATGTGTAATAGCACGTGTGTGGAAGTATGTCCATTTCACATCACATCCTATGTGACATGTCTTCAGCTTTAGGTGATGTACAAAAGCATAGATACACGACTAGCTGTTGAAATTCCTGCATCAGTTATATAAATACAAGAGAAAATAAAAGCTGTTTGGACAACGATAGAATCTGATGGATGTGTAAAATAAACAACAGCAGCAAAAAAAAAAAAAAAAAAAAAACTTAAGTAAACTGCACAGTGTCATTTTGGCCACATTTACCAAACTCGATTCGTTTGCAGGAGCACTTAGAGCTGCAAGTGGATGTCGGCATGTTGATTTATCACATTAACAACCACTCATACATTGAGTAATACATTCAGTCATCCACTTATCAGAACAAGTGTGTTGGCGGTTATATTATTTATTTACTTTATTGCCAAAATCAAAAATATGTTGCTTATAAGATTTTTTCCCACATACACACATATATATATATATATATGTCTGTCCCAGTGCTTTTGTTTTACATCCTTAATTAAAATAGCCAAGTGGAGAAAATACTATTTCTCCAGCCACGTTGCACAAGCGGCACTTTAAAATAAGATGATTTTCATGGCTCATATGGAGCAATTTCATAACATACAGGTTACAGATAAATAGTCAAGGCTTTGGAAAAGCTAAGCATCATGTACAACTAAATAAATTTTTTTTTTTTTTAAATCAGTCTGATAGAATAAAAGTATATAGCTTATAAAACAGGAACAGCTTCACTGGCTGGATGCATTCAACAAAATAGTGAGCTTTTTTCATGCCTATTTGCATCTTCTAGGTACATCCTGCTGTTCATTTAACCATTTACAACTCAATATTAATATTATCTAATTGTTAATAGGAAAGAAAACTGTCAGCAGCTTCAGACTGCGGTTTGTAACTGAGCTTTGCATAAGTGCTTATTAGAGAAAAGGTTCAGGCACATGCACTCCTATTTTTATTAGAAGTTTAAGTCTAAATAAGTCTAAATACTAGAATATAAAGGACTTGCAATTTTAGTCTTGAGCAAACTAGTGAGACACCATTGATGGGCTCCTAAGAAAGACTTAACCCTCAAATGCTGAGCTTTATAAAATAATTTTGTTATAGGCATTTTCTAACCACTGTGAGTGTAAATGGCGATAGCTTAAATGTCTATAATGTCTGTGTAAATTCAGTTATAAACACATTATAAATGTTAGAAATGCATTTAGAAACATTTTACAAAGACAGTTTTTACGGTCAGGATTTTTTGGGCAGGACTAAAATCATGTCTCAATGAGCATGGCCCCTTTTCCATGACAGGGCTCATTAGCATCAGTTGTTCTCCTGCTCAATCACAAGTTATTGTCATTACCATTAGCTGCAGTCTACTTTTCGCTAGCCAGTTATTCCTTCCTCACGTAAACACATTTTTCCAGATTGTAATAATTTACATAACAGCTCTTTATTTAAATTTTCTTAAAACAAAAAGTATGAAGTGGATATATGGAGTGAGCAGAGAATACCATTTGTTTTGCTGAGAGTTTGATGACTCATTTTATTTACTAAAGCTTTTTTATTAGCCAAATTGACCCTATTGTTATGTGGTGTGAAAAACTCAATAAATATTTAATATTACTTTAAGTATTACACACCCTTTAAGGCTATGATGCCTGGTATTCCTGTTGGATTTACGTTTCAGGCTACAAATGCTGCAATTTTTCTAAAAGACATTCAAGTCATCCATTTGAATCATTAGAATAAATGATTATTTGATGTAAAAATATTACCCAACAATTAAGGGTTTTGCTGTTCGACGTTATTTTGTTCTTCTAAGACAATTTTTAGAAAGAGGCAAAAGAGAAAACCAGGTCACTGAGACACAGAAGTATTTCTTACACAAACTAGCCCTCAAATATACAAGCCACAGCAAATTATGTTTGTATCAATGTAATTAGTTTTTGTTGAATTACGTAAGCATTTATACTAGGGATGTGTGAAAATAGATAAAGCTTACTTTTACAATATTTTTTTTAATAATAGTGTATCAAAATTCTATTGATATATAAATTACATTAAACTTTTTTTTATTAAACATTTCATTAAACATTTTTGTTTTTATTTAATCAAAAACTAATGTGTCATAAGAGCGCCTTAAGCTTTTGGATTTTTGTATTTTTAGCTAAATGTTCTGCTTTTTTTTTTTAAGTAACGCAAATACATCATGTTGTATTGTATCGGAACATCAGGCCCCAAGCCTAACTTATATGTCACTGACTTATTTGGACAACCTTCAGATGCATGTGTGTGTTGTGACGACTAGCTACAGCAGCTTACCTCAAAGGTTCTTCCTGCTCCTCTGCTGCATCATCCGGGCTTTTTGATTTCTTCTCCTCATCCTTGTTTAAAACAAAAACACACACAACAAAAAAAAACACTCTAATAGAGCAAAACCAGAAAACAGTAAATTCCAGATGTCCACAATTTTATATTAACAGAGATTAGGGAAAGGTACTATGGTTCCTTTAGAAAACACCCGAAAATATCTTTACTAAGCTTAAGCCAGGACTGAAAATAAAACCTGATCTGTGTATCCCTTCAGAGCACACTGTGAGTGTGAGAAGTTGAGTTGAACTCACCTGCGCCAAGTCAGTCTGGCACATCGGTATTAGCATGGCAAACTCATCATAGGAAACACAATCAAAAGCAATGTCTACTTATTTTACCGGAAAACACCAAGATACCAAAGCTAATCGCATACCTTATTCGGACTGGGTGGTCTAGGTTTGTCCTGTGGGGAGGAGCCTGAGGAACTGGAGGAAGACGATTCTGAATCAGAGTCAGAATCGGAGGATGAAGACTGGCTGGATGGGGATGAGTGTCGTTCAGGGGATTTTTCCTTCTCTACAGATCCCTCTCTTTCACTGACTGTGGATTTCTCCATTTCCCTCTCTACAGATATCTTTCTTTCTGCCGATATCTCTACGTCGTTCTCTTTGGGTTGTTCTTTTTCTGCAGCGATCTCAATCTTTCTTTCTATGGATCTCTCACTTTCTGCAGATATCTCAGTTTCTCGCTTTGTGGATAGCCCCCTTTCTTTCTCTTCAGATCCTTCTCTTTCGGCAGAACTTTCCCTCTCTCTCTCTGCGGATGGTTCCCTTTCTCTTTCGTCAGATCTCTTCTCTTTTCTTTCTGAAGAACTCGCTCTTTCATTCTCTTCAGAACTCTCCCTTTCCCTATCTGCTGCCATATCATCTGATGGTGGAGATGGAGGAAGTGTTAACGGAGGCTCGTTAATGTCATCTGTTATATCATCTGACCCTGCAGGTTCCTGCAGATCTGTTTCCATCTCATCCATTTCCTTGCTAGTTTTATGTTCCTTTTCAGGTAAGGACTGAGGAGAAGCGGTGGGAACATCTGTCTCCATTTTATCATCTGTGTTTGCATGCTGTGGTCCAGACACCAGGACAGAGACCTGCTCCGGTTTAGAGGGAGACATTAGGCATTCAGGTGGCGGAACCTCTGAGAACATGCGCGCTCGTTTTGCAGGGGCAGGTGGGGAAGGAGGAGGTGAAGAAGGACGGAGGTCGGCAGAATCCCGAGACGGTGATTCTTCCCGTTCACGTTTCCATGATACATTAAAACTCTCCTCGGCATCTTTCAGTTTTTCTTTCTCCTCACTACAGCCCTCCAAGTTGTCTTTTTTCACCTCCTCATCTGTGTGAGAACTGTTTTCTTTTTCTCCCTCAACTTTTTTCATCTCCACGGGCCCCAGAGTGCTGCTTTCTGTGATAGCAGGCATAGTGGGTGGAGATTCAGACTCCTCAGGCAGCTTCTCTTGTGGTGAATCTGGATGATCAGGAACCACTTCAGAATCACAGCTGGTGTGAACATTATCTGTCGCTTCTCTAGAAAACACAAGAACCCCAGGTCCAGCCTCAGTGTGTTCTTCCACACCTGCAGTAGTGTCTCCTTCTTCCTCTTCATCTTTCTTCTGACCACCATCAAAAGCCCCTTCAGACTCCATCTTGCGCACCAGCAGGCTAAGTGGCCCAGGCCTGCGCTGGGATGGAGGCTCAGGGCTGCTGGATCTAGAGCTAGAGCTCGATTCTTGTCTCTGCAGAGAAACTGGAGAGGACACAGCAGCCCTTTCTGGGCCTTCGGGTTCGTCCTGTTCTGGGGGACTTTGTTTGGGGGTGTCTGGAAGGGGAAAGGAGAGCTCTGGGGGTGGAGAAGGAGGTGGAGTGGGCTGTCGGAGCTGCAGTGGCGAATGATGGGGTGGAATGTGTTGAGGAGGCTGTAGCTTGCGCCGTGAGCGCTGTGCTGGTGGTGTGTGAATGTTTTTTCGTCCACGAGGTGAAGGGCCCCAGTTGTCATCCTCATCGCTGTCATCGTCATCGTCGTCATCGTCTTCATCGCTGTCCTCTTGAGTGCGTGCAGACTGGCTAAGCTGTGGCATTGGATGGGCAGGGCCTGCTTCCATTGGGGCAGTTCCTACACTTTGTTGTGGACGAGGTACAATTAGAGGAACGCCTTGCCGCTCTGGTTGACCAACCACACGCACAGAAAGCGAGGCAACTGCACGGGGAGGAGAGGGAGTGGCAACCTCCTCTTGGGAGAATGAGGGCCGCCAAATCTTAGACGTGGGGACATCAGTGGACTCATGTGATACCGATGCAGTGCTGGCATCCAACCTCTGGCCTCCCAGAGCAACTGGATCCTGTGGATCTAGCTGATCACCTCCTCCATCCTCTGGGACAGAAGGTCGAGATGCTACATGATGCTGTAAAGAAGACAGAAAGAAAGGGCATAGATTTTATGGGAAACTATGTCTAAATACTAAAGCTGTGTATTGACAGGCCTTCAATACAACACACGGGTCATGAAAACAAGGCACAGTGCATATGGGTACAACTTCATCAGGTTGTGTCTGGGTCAGCGACGGTGGCGCAACATGCATGTGTCACGGCGTAACAATACCTTGCTGTCTATAGGCCCTCAAATTTCATGAAAAAAAAAAATTGTGTTTGGACGATGAAAGAAAATCTAACAGGTTTGGAATAACACCAGGGTGAGTAATTAATGTCAGATTTTTAAAAAATATTAACGTAAATCAGCTTAAAGCGCAATTAAAATATGCATCATACCAGAGGTTACAATATCTTTACACAGCTCTACCAAAGACAAAAAGGAAAAAGTAATTTTGTTGTTTAATATTATTTGATTTGAATGTTAAACTATGATAACATTAAACCGTAAATCATATATACAATTATTACATTTTTATGTTTAAAGCTACGAATAGTAATTATAAAGCTACCTTAATGCTTACCTTGACTTTAAAGATGTTACCAAAACTTTCCTAGTATTGTTTTCTAGTAATTGAAACAGGCTAGCCAGTTTTGTTCCATAAAAAAAAGCCAGTACCATATTTTTCCATTAGTACCACGAGCTCTAATTCACGCATCTCACTGGATCCTTGATGTTTTATACTTACGACAGCGAAAATGCTGCAAATTGTGTAATAAACATTGCCTTTCAGTACAAAAGCATTGTTACAGGCTTTTGGTTTAATTTTGAACTGCATTCGCAAACCCAAATAGAGCAAAATAAAGATGAATTCCTTTTCAGGTAAGCAAAAATATTTGTGCTGGAAGAGATGAACGGATTCATATCCATTTCGCTGAGATGCGTTTATGTGGCCATGTGTAAAAGGGACCGTTTCAACAAAACAGACAGATTATCCAGTTAAAAAGAAACGTATGCAGTGACCAGGTGAAAACAGCCACAGAGCATAAAACTATAACAGAGACAACATTTATAAAAGCTGTTGACTAACAGCTTATTCTATTAACATGATTACAGGATGACTAGTTGCAGCACTGTAGAGTACAAAATTGCTGTAATAGAGAGAGATATTATTTTCAGACACCTGGTAAGTGGAACAGGTATAACAATTATTTAAATTGCCAATCAAACTGCTAATGCTTATACAGCTTACTGCAATATTAATATCCAAAGGCTGATCATGCAATAATGACTCACTGAAGCAATACAGTGTGCAGCTTAAATGTGTACTTCATTATGCCAGTTAATGGTTTTCCAAATGTTTAGTTTAATTTTAGTGTACCATCAACATTAGAGTAAATGGGTGAACCTATCAAAAGGAAAGAAATGTGACCCCTTAAATTGGCTCGCTTATGCATGTACAACATTAAGGACACCGGCTTGGTGCATAAATGAATGGGGTTTTTTTTTCAGAAAAGATGCATTTCCAAACCTTGTCTGGCAGGTAAGAGGATGTGCCGTCGTTAGCCGCTCTGTGATCATCTTCCTCAGGGCCTGCAGGGCTATCTGTATCTAAAACCATAAAAATACAGGGGTCAGAGGTCACCGCAAGTTATGTAAATTGAATTTTAACCCAGTCCCTTTTTACTGACTAGAAAACAGCGTAAAACAGACTAGACTTATTATGTAGATACATAATAAACAATAGTAAGTCAAACAGAAGCCACTCTTGTGAAAGAAATATCCAGAAATTGTCACTACTGAACAAGACAAGGTGGGATTCAATAAAAGACTAAAAGTCAAGCGTCCCAGGTTTCCTCAGAGCACACTGGTAGTGTGAGAAGTTGAGCTCATTTACACCCCTGGTGCATCGGTATTAGCATGGCAAACTCATCATCGGAAACATTTTGGGGGAAATGTGAAAAATGAAGGTATGCATGAATGAAGTATTCACAGGACTTTGCTATGCTAAGATATGCAGGTTTATGGGTCAAAGATAAAAAATTAAATATAGTGAAAAGAATTTCCTATTATGCTATAATGTCGCACAGTATAACTAGCACTTAGTTTGTGCCTAAAACATGCAAGGTGCATCGTTTCTCCTTCTTTTCAAAGTGCCTGTTTGCTTGTGCTACGAAGGCATGTCGATGCTAAGCAACTATCAGCTGCACTACATTACAACAAAAACATTTCACCAATGTATTTTACTCTTGCTGTAACAATTTTTTTTTACATAGAAAAAAAAAGGGGGGGGGGCATATCCTCCATTTTACTGCTGAGGATACAGTGTAATAGTGGAAAAAGTTGATTGGTTGGTCCTTGTCACATGGTCTGTGGTGCGCTTGCAGCATTTCAAAAAAAAAGTTACAAAATGTTTTTAACAGGTTGCGGCTGATACGTCTTCAAAAAACCAAGAGTGTTAGACAAAATGCAGATTAAAGTTAGAGCTGTTACGATTATTATATTTGGGTGACGATTAATAGTCATAAAATATTTGTGGTTATGACTATTTATTGTCTGTTTTAAAACTTTGACAATCAATTGTTTGAGCAAGTTATGGAGCGTTATTAAAGCGCACTTGAAGCGTCAGAAAACCCTCAATGCTCCGACTTTTAAATCCTGCCGCTCCACTCACTTACTCTGGTTGAAAGTAGGGTGCTGCAGATACTACAGCTCCCCCTTGGGGGCAATAAATGTGTTTGGATTCAACTAACGCGGTTAGGTCAAATAATTGCAATCATTCTATTATTAATAATAATTGTGACAGCCTTAATTACGTCCGTCTCTCGGTTTGCAAGCACTTGTCAAGCATCTCTACTAGAAACAATGAAATTAGGAATGCAAAAAAACAACAGCCTCAAGTAATACTAAGAATACAACAAAACATATTGAATAAAAGTATTTTATGCAAACTTATGTTAATAAGTTTGCATAAAATTATAATTTTGATAACTACACATAATTAAGCCCCCAAACATATAAACTTGATTGAATGATTCTAGAACAAGCTGTTGTGCTGAAACATATTTTAATATTCTACATTTTTTCACTCCTAATAAAAGCCTTCAGTAGCTTGATCTTCTTTGATGGAAAAGAAAATACTAGGACAAAAACTATTATGGTCTATGGGCCTCTGTTTATATAATCATGACCCACATTCAACGCTGAAACTCATCTAGTGTAATAAAGTCGAGCGTGCTGTACACCTGTAGAAAAGCACTGTCTATATAAACACACTGTCCTGTGGGCAAACAAAAGTGATGTCCACATACAGCCACATTTGTTTATTTTCCCAATTTTGAAAAGAGTTTTTTTCAAGATCTTTTTTTAACCAATTGTTTACTCATGGCTTACCATCTGCTTCGGCTGCCTCGCGTGCCTCTTTTTCCATTCTCTGACGGAGAAGTTCCTGCTGTTTGGCCAGGTACTGTTTAATAAAACTGTTTTGGCTCATCTCCTCCCCTATCTGAAGAACATACAAACAAGTGTGTGTGTCAGGTAAATATCATGACTTCCACTTGTTTGGCGTACAATGCATTTAATCTATACAGTTTAACTTGTGGGGTTACAGTCTGAATCCTTAACTTCTCTTCTTAAACAAATGCTCAGACACTAAATAAAAACATTTTTGTATTTCCTCAATGGTAATGAAATACTTGTACGGATAACAGATGGGTTAGGCGGTCGATGTGATGCGTGAAACAGTTTAATCTGACCTGTGAGTTAGGCTGCAGGCCAGCATGAGAGGTGGAGGTTCTCTGCAGGCTCTCCAACATGAGTGCCTGTAAAACAAACAGCAGGTAAAAAAAACCAACAACAACGATTAAAGGTCGCACATTTATCTAAACAAGAAGAAAAATACAGTTAATAGCAGAATAACTGGTTGTTGGTCTGTTTCCATCAGAGCACACTGTGAGTGTGAGAAGTCGAGTTGAACTCATTTACACCCAGTTTGTCTGGTGTATCAGTATTAGCATGGCAAACTCATCATTGGAAACGTTATAAACAAAAAGAAGCCAAAGCTTAAGTTAAGGCAGAGCATTATTTACAACGGTTAAGAAAAAAAAAAAAAAAAATCACATACAACTAAAAAAAACTGGTTTGTCTGGTCTCTAAAGTAAACTACAGTAAACAGTGAGAACCCTGTTTTATATTGCACACATTTAAAATAGTCTAATTGGTTGTAAAGTTAATCTGCAACAAAGCCATCATTAAGATTTATTTGTACAGTCATCCTGGCCACCCAAAAAAATGTGGTTCCCTTTTAAGAATGAGGTTTACGGTATAAAGCACAACTAATGGAAAAAACACCCGAATTATTAGGCGGATTATTTTCTGAAGCACTTCCGTGTCCTAAAGTAAACAAACGGCCAATCTCTGTATCGTAAACACGATCGCTGCTAAATTAAAAGTCTGTTCTTTTACATACCGATTAAAATCCAAAGCGAAACCTTGTACTGAAGACCGCGTGACTCTATCCATGCTGTAATACTCGACAGGACGACATGTAACCAACTTTTAATGTGCAGTTTTAATGCGCTTTACTTATACTGCATTCATGGATCAGGCGCCAGCCCATATTTATTCAGCCATTTTTCACCCACTCAATACAAGAATGGTGTGAACAGTTAGCCGGTCGTTGACAAAAACTGCACTAGCGAAACCGAGGACAAAAGAATTCCGATATTTGCCCTAAAGCCCCCCACCCACCACCACCACCACCACCATTACTGTAAACACGATTTTCAATTGCAAAAGAAATGCAAAGTGAATAAAACCGGGACAATGCGTCGTGTTACGGTTTGTAAATTATTCAAACACTCTGGTCCCAACACAATGTCCCTTATTTCGCAACTTAACGTTAAAAATCAGCATCATTTACCTGCGAAAATACACGATTTATAAAGATCTTATCTATTATAAAGCTGCACGGATTAGTGAGGGGGGAAAACAAGGGTTTAAGCTTCACCAGGGCAACTTCACGTTCGCCTGAGTGAATTTGCATTGCTGGCCATTTTGTTTTTTTAAAAACGACAAACTTAAATGATTACTTTTATGTTCGCTCGATCGGTGTTTACCAGAGCAAATGTCAGCCGCTTATCCATCAGCACAGTATTGTGCGCGCCCCCGCTTTGCGCGCCTCCCCCCACTACAGAGAGCGAGGGCGCGGGCACGAACTCAACTCACAAACCTTAGGATCACACGACCCGCCGACCGCATTTACCTACCAAAAAAACACAAAGGCCCTGCAAAAATCCAACGAATTTTACGTCGAAAAGGGAAACAAACACAAACTAAGTAGCACCGCGATGCCGTTCGCGGTTTAAACAGTGCACAGGCACTAAATGCGCATTCCCGCTTCCGAAGCAGCGATACTTGGCCTGCCACTCAGCTTTCTCCGAGTGAACTTGATAGTAGCGGACATTTTTTTAGCCAAACCCTTCGTCCAAACTCACCCCTTTTAGTCGCTTGATGAGCGCATTTTTCTGCCCACTTTTGGCCAGCCCTCGTTGCTCCAAGGCAGCTTTTAAATCCGCCACACGAAGCGAATGAAGCGGTTTCCCATCTAGCGTAACATCTTCGAGTTCCGCCATTTTGCTTCCCCCTTTGGCTCGGTCGCTCAAACTTCGGGCTGTCGCCGCGACGCTGGCAACGTGCTGACGTCATAATACGGCCATTTCCGAAAAAAGCCGAAGCCAACGTAAAATAACAGCGTGGCCGATCGTTTGCGCCCAGCATTCATTCACAAAGGATCCTAATAGTTGCGCGTGTTTGCTGTAAAAGCGCAATGGGAAGCGTAAAATAAATCCACTTACGCATTTAAGTTTGTAACTACATATAAAATGTACATAAAATACAAACATCAACCAGCAAAAAATTAAACAAAGTGTCTAAAAAACCCGACACATCTGACTGTGAGATTTTTTTGCTACTTTAATTCTTTCTTATGCTTTAAACTTGTATGCAGTTTAAAGTTTATCGATTAAAATCATGTTGGAATAATTACGTTTACGCAGATCAATTTTATGCTACTAAATGAAGCACGGTATGTTAAACACATTGCTGTATCTGCGTAACTTGAACGCAGCTTTATTATCTAGTGTAAAAGTTTCAACTAAAAAAGACAGCATAAAGCAATAAATGGGTCTTCACAAATGCATTGTAAGAAAAAATTGTATTTGGAAAAAAAAATGTGACGAGTCAAGTACCGGTGAGAGTCAAGCTCCATTAAGCACCCAGGAATAAAAAAAAAAAATGAGTGTAAAAATACATTCTGGTACAAAAAAATGGAATAAAACTTTATCATAGTTACAATAATGTTTTGATTACTAATTTGTTGTATGGAGATATCTCTGGTTACATGTGACATAATGTTTAAGCAAAAAAAAACGACATGCATACATTTACTAGAACAAAAACAATAAATCCGATTAGAATTATTTCTATAATACACAAGACAATTATTGATAGTAAGCATTTATTCACATAGAACTCTTCAGTTGTGAGACTACGTAGGTGGATGAATCTGATAGTTAAATATTTAATCTTGAATACACCATTCACCATTTTCTTCTATCTCTTAATCCAAACTCTCTGCAGTGAAACTGTAATACTGACCAAGTCCACCTGGCGGCGCTGTGAGACAGAGCAGAAAAAAAAAGCTGTTAGGAAAAATTGTGTTTACGTGTGCACTTTAAATTACACCACTGCTTTTATCCATCACTGAAAGACAACTTTCACCCTTTTGATGAACTCCTCCAACAATATGTTTAATAACATATTGTTTAATAATGTATTTTATTTTTCTCCACCATTTATATACATTAATATCAAAAAGATATTTATCAGGAACTGAATTAATCCATATAATCCATGTTAATGATAAATGAGTAGAGGAATTGCATATTCTTTTATCCATAGCTTGACCTTACGGACATTTCAAGATGTTACTAGTGTAAATAAATATAAATAAAACACTTGCTGGGTAAAATGAATGAATTTCCTTGGTTGAAATGAGGTCTGATGCATTTTTTTTGTAAATTAATGTAAACAAAAGCATATATATATATTTTTTTTTTAAAAAACACCCTTAATATTTCCTTTCGATTTTGAATAACTAGTCGTCCTTTCATGACTACAAAGATAAGCTGATATAGCTGTTCAATGTGTCATGCCACTATCTATTATGTTATGCTCCTTGCTTTGACTTTATTTTTGACCAGTGGTTATAGGTCCGAGTCACATGCAAGTCTATAATTGAACAGTGAAACCAAACTTCTTTAGATACTGGACGTTAACAGATAAATAATAATAACAAGGATGTTAAACAACAGGAGAATCCTAAACAAAAAGCATATCAGATAAAAACATATGGTCGATTGTCCTAGTATTGTGTCTTTAAGCTGGGTATCAGCTACAGAGGACAGGTTTGTAAGCATGAGGGTGCAGGACAGACAGGCTCAGGCTCATGTCTAAACTCGTTACACCACAAAGACTTAAGTCAAAAACATGCGTTTGGATTGTCCCTAACTGCATTATTATAAAACAACAGCATTTCTAGGAATAATTGAAATAATTATATTGTCTGAATTTCAGTTCAATGCATAACACATGCATACGAGAATAAATTCCATGTTTTCAAATACAGTATATTGTCTTTCTGTCTTATTGGGTTCCAGTTTATTGATTAATATAGTGGAGAGCATTTTTCCCAGACCTGCATTTACAAGGACATGCTTTTGTCTTTACATGCAGAACCGGTGGCTTAAGAAGGACAAAATAAAACAAAATGAAGATTAAGAAAGTTGTAAGCAACGGGAAGGCTGTGACAAAATGGTAAGAAAGGAGGAGCGAAGCCTGTTAAACAGGTTTCTGCTTTAGTCAGTGTCGTGGGAAAGGACAAAATTACAAACGATCACAGAAAGGAAAAAAAAACCCATTGCTTTTAGTGGGCTTTCGAAATCAAACACGATTTCATTTTCACCTCTCTGCATAAGCAGGTATTCCAGTCAGTGTTTGATATAAATCGCTTAAAGAAGCTTTTTATGTAATGGTACATGAGATTTAAGGTCTAAACTAAAACAGATGAATTTGAGGCTACGCATTAAAAAAAACAAAAAACAAAAAAAAAACAAGTAGCCTTTTGTTTTTTACATGTATAAAAAGAGGGGAAAAAATGCACCCGACACATAGTGACCGTTGGAGTAAACCAAAGGGATATATAAAAATGAAACCACTACATAACGTGCAACACGTCCTTACACCAAAACAAACACCCACCAATAAGTTAATAAAACACACAGACGTGTGCTAGGCACAAATAAAAAAGATCAACAAATTACAAACCGGTACATTCCCACCGACATACACACAGTCACATATAGACCATCTCGATGCACAGTTCAACACTTCACACCATCATAGTACAAACGCGATGAATGGAACACAATCATGATACTCTTTTGCATACAAACAAAAAAAAAATGTCATAATAATAATAACAATAATGCACTACAAATAAGGCTTCGTCATGATAAAAAAAGCATAGTTATAAAAAAGAGGGGTCATCAAGATATTTCTGCTAGTCGCTGAAGGAGCCCAGAGAAACCAGCGGCATGCTGGGAGAGCTCAGCCACCCTGTCCACCATTTCCTGTGTAGCCTGGACTGATGGGTAATTCTGAGCTGCGTCTTTGGTGGCAACAACAACAGACTTCAGGGCCTGACACAGACGTCCACTAGAGGTGGTAACCTGGAGAGACAGCAGACGGTGTGTGTGAGATTCAATACATTCATTTACATTTCTAGCATTTGGAAGACGCCCTTATCCAGAGCGACTTACACATATCACTTTTATACAGCTGAGATAACTTAAAACAACAAGCGGGAGCTCCTGCTAGTCAGCGCATGCTTATTTCTGATTGGCTGAGAAAAACGCAGAGTGAGTGCAAAACTGGAGGTTGTTTATAGTAAGACAAATGTATTCATTTGTATTTACAGCATTGATATGACGCTATTTTTTGGAAAAAGTGCAACGTAATTTTGGATTAGATTATTTTAACTCTTCGAACTTGAGATTGAAACGGTGACACGTTTCTAATACTCAATAATGACATACCCTTTCTTTTTTGGGTTAGTATGTACATTATGTCTATATATTTTATATATCTGTACATATGTTTAATACTGCACTTACTATTTCTCACTTCTTGTTAGATGCTGAAAGCATTTCGTTGCCTTGTAATCATGTGCAAAAACAATATGTTTAAATGCAAAAACAATACGGTTAAAGGGTGTAATTTTAAGGTTAAAGTGTTTCCAAAGTTTTGATTGGTTGCTATGTTTTCTGATTTGTTAATCTGTTCTGCACTTATGAGCCACACATATACATTATAATCACACGTTTTAGTTACATTCTTTGCCTGAAACCCTCATCCAGAGCAACTTGCAATTATCTTATGTACACAATTGAGTAGCTGAGGCTTAAGGGCCTGCTCAAGGATTCATAGGTGGAAGACTGGTGGTCTGAATATTCAAACTCATAACAATCAGATCAGCAGTCCAACACTGTAATAAATCACTTCCATTTTGTCTCAAAAACAATGCTTTAAAATAGATTTATGATTATCATTTTTTTACATTGCCTGTTTAAAACCTCTAAAATTTTACAAAAGATTGATGTTTACATAAAATTAAAGGGTTTCCTGTCTGAAATCGCATGCTGCCATACTATATAGTAGGCGAAACTAAGTATTTGAGACGAGTAGCCGGTCCTAATCCTTAGTATGCAAATTACTGTACGTGCAAAGTTCCCAGACGACCTGGTACTTCTGCCAGGATTTTAAAGTATGCATACAATGTTCACTTACTATCCTATCTGGGGGCAGGTGACGACTCATCATATGCAAAAGGTGGAGGTAAGAGTTGATTCGGTACTCCTAATAACTTTTTAAATATCTTCACTGTAGTTAAATTGTACTTGTTCGAAGTTCATTATCCAACTTTAAATTTGCGCTGCTGTGACATCGTATGTCATGTGACAATAGCAACATGGTGGACGTAGTATGTCTGACTTCCATTTATACTACCCCTAACCATAGTATATAGAACATACTTGTTTAATAATCAGAAAGTGCGTTCTGACTTGTGGTTCTGAATGTGGTTCATACTTAAGTTGTAAACGATTTTTAGACTGAGGCAAAGTTTTCCATTCCCAATCTAAAGGAGCAAACTTGCTAAATGAGTAGAACTGCTGTAAGAAAATGTTTAGAGCTTCATTTTTGGCTAAATTATTGCTTTAAGAGAAATATTAGGTTGAACAAACACACGTACGTACACATACATTTAAAACTATTTACAGATTAATTAGATCAGTTGTTCTCTAGCCATCATCTCTGAAGTACATCTGCCCCTCCCCCATGACAGTAATAGTTATCTGTGATGACTAATCAAGCTCCAACTACAGACACACTGCAGACACGTAATGCTTAGTGTTCTAACAGCTAACAGTTATTCATTAACACCACCGAAATCTGACATTACACTGCCTCATCCTTACCTTTGCTCTGAGGTCAGTGGAGCTGAGAAGACGAGCAAGCGTGTCTCCAATAAAAACAAGCTTGTGTGCTGTCACAATGAGACTCTTTCCCCTGGAAACGAAGACTCTGGGTGGCTGGTTCCCCTGAACGCTGCTGAACAGGGAGTCGATGGCATCAGCCAGGCAGGAGAGGTGAGACAAGCTTTGGGATGAGTAGAAGGATAGAAGCTCCGAGTCCTCAAGAGACAGAGAGACGGGAAGAGGAGGAGAAGGACTCAGCTACAGAGAAAAAGGGGATTGTTATATAAAAACCTAACCATGATTAGTTGCGGCAGATTCCACAGTTATTTCTTTTTAGAGTAACTATGGGTTTATTAATGATGACTGTAAATAGTTTCAATCCTGGAAATGAACGGTTAAATCTATGACTGTTAATCTTTAACCAAATACTCGGAAATTCGGAAAATTGGGGAAAACCAGACAGAGTTAAAGAGGATAAGATGACCATGTAAATCATTGATCATCAAACATTTACTACTGATAAGAAGAGTTGGTGTTACATGTGTAACAGAGTAACAGAATTTAATTACAGGGAAGTGGTGGCTCATAGTTAAGGTGTTGGACTGCCAACCCGATCATTGTGGGTTCAATTCCTAGCTCCACCAAGCCACCACTGTTGGGCCCCAAGCAACGCCCTTAACCCTCAATTTAGCTCATGCTAAATATTAATTTGTTATTTATTTACCTGTTTTTGATTTGCATGATGTCTTCTGCTAAAACCCTTTATTAAAGCAGTGATATTCTGATGCTTTTGATTGGTTCTCTGATTCTCCGGTTTTCCAATTACATTAATACACACTGTTTTTTTGCCGCTTAAAGCTTTAGGTTACTACACCTGGTCTAAGAGTAAGATTAAACCTACTGCCTTTCGTTACTTTACTTTTTTACACTACATATTACAGTTTAAATAAGGTCATTTCTACTCTATAAACTATCACATTTCCTAAAATAACCTTCCCAACACTGCCGATAAGTATGTGTGTGTGCGTATGTGTTGTTGCTCACTCTGGTATCATTTGTAGAAATGACCTGTGATGTGCCAGTTTCAACTTCTGAGTCAGGAGGCGGCTCAGGCTTTCCCTGGATTAGGACAGAGAATCACAGAGACGCAATTTACCAAGTGACAGTTGTGTTGCCTTGTTGATCATAAATAACAGAGAAAAATGACCGAATGGTTTTAGCAGGAACACGTCTCAGCAGGTAAACTTGGCCTTAAGGTAAATCGGCTACAACAGCAAAAGATTTTACTTCTGATAGCCAAAAACAGGATTCTGAGACACAGAATCTTGGTCACAGACACACCCAAACAGGACATTCAGATAACGGGGACAAATCACCAAGTCAGGTTTTTGGATATTTTGGTAAGTATGTTCCAGTTGATAGCCTCAGATTTCTGTTTTTTTTGGCTGACTGGAGCGAAACTTGATGTTGTAGCTCATCATCTGATTGAGTTACCTGAAGCTCATTATCTATATCTGCATGAGTTTATGCATTGTGCTGTCTGAAGGTCATTGATTGATGAATGATGCAATAGTTACTGCAGCATCAAGTCATTATTTAATAACTCAATTCTAACATCATTAACACATTAATTAAAATAAAACCTGTCCCGAAAAAAAAGAAAGACATACGAAATAAACTATATGACACTCCGGCAATAGTGTTATAAAGTAAAATAAAACTTAATGCATTACCAAGGGTAAGTAGAAGCTAAATCATAGTAATATCACATGGAAAATGATTTCACCACCTTGGATGTTTAGCATGTTAGCATGCACACATAAGTGCGACAATGGCCCATAGACAATATGCTTTGGGAAAGACTCCCTATGACATTTTATACATTATCTAAAGAATTATGTGTAGCTTAATTTTTATAATGAGAAATAGTAAATATTAAAAATTTTATATTTTATATTGAGTTATATTTGTGTGTCAGTTTTACAGTCACAGTTATCACATCACTGAAATTTGGTGAAAACACAGCCTAAAATGCATTTCCAACTGTTTATGACTTCAGTTTTGTTCTTTTGTGTCTAGTTTTAACTCCCAAAAAAATCCACAAGCCCCTTGGAACCCCTTGGAAAGTCAAATAAAGTTAAGCTTCGTTACGTACCACCCACTCTAGGTAGATTTTTACCTTTCTGTGGTTTAGTGCTTTGCATTTATTCATGGCCACTTTCACTTTCAGTTTTAAAGAAGATTTGATATCATCCAAAGAAGTAGGGATGCAACCTATACTGATACTGGGCTCATGTACTCGTACTCAGACTCATAGAAACACTTCGATACCAAAGACTGATACGTCTTGTGATGTCACTAACAAAACCTTTGGTGTACCAAATCCGACAGTGGCGACTGTTAAGCTTAGCGGTGTGGATATATTTTAAAATTTAAGATAACAACCCACGCATGAAAGACTGCAAACTTTGTTTGGTACAAATACGAGTGCTTATAATACAATCTGATAAAACTTCTAAAATAGAACTCTTGCAAAACAAGAGAAAATGGCAAAAGATAACCAAAGAGCCAAACAAATATTACTACAAAACCAAAAGAACACAAGTATCGGTATTGATGAGTATCAATACAATAACATATCAGTACTCGTACTTGTCTTTAAAAATTTGGTATCGGTGCACTCCTACGGGATGTAAAGGAAAGTTAATTAGGAGACTTGAAGGTTTGGGATATCAATATACAAGCCAGGGTGTGCAAACATTTTTTTGACTAATACTATGATATTGGAAATCATGAAATAACTATGGTATAACTTTATTCAATTTAAACATGAACACTTCTAATCAAAATAGAGTTTAAAAAGAATTTCAGTGGAGACTAGAGTGACAGTGCATTTGAAAATGACACAATAAATGTCCTAACCTGCAGCTTGACATATCCTACACTGTCTCCTGCAGGGTACGATGGCGGTGCAGGAGTTAACCCGATCCCGGCATATTCATTCCCTTGTTCATCCTCACCCATCTGTCCAGCAAGTGTAAATGATGCAGGTGCTGGAGGCAACGGAAATGCAGGAACAGGAGGAGGGGGAAGCGGACGCTCCTGGATCCAGCTGCCTTTGCGAGATCCCATACCTCCTGCCATGGGTTTCACTTCAGCAACCGGCAATGCAGGAAGTGGCCTCCGTGAGAGAGACTCCTGGGAGGGCAGACGGGGTCTTGTTTGACTCTGCAAAATAGTGGCAGAGTCTTCCAGAGCTCGGCAGACCATAGCGAGCAAACTGTCCCCTGGAGGGGAAAGACCGCAGACTGAGAGGGCAGGAAGGAGCTCTGAAAGACGAGACCATGTCTGTTGAAGAGAAGCTGGGACTTCACCAGAGTGACCTGCTTTCCACACTGACAAAATCTCAGCTAGCGATGCGGCCAGGTCCCGGGAAGGTACTGTCACAATTGAGGCAGAGTTTAGAGCTGACTGGACAAGTGCAGAAAGAGAATTTTTCCATTGGATGTCACCTGACCCGGTGCTGGATGCAGAAAGTCGGCAAGCAGGAATGTCCATTGTAAGAGCGGGCATGTCATAAATACCACCATCTGCTTCTGATACATCCTCAGATACCAATTCTGCTTTTCCAGGACTAGGGATGGAGTAAAGCTCAGCGCTTCTTCTTTCTTCACCTATTGATCCAGAGATTTCACCCGAATCTAAAGGCAGACCCGGAAGACTTGGAACACTGTACAAGTCTTCGTCTATGTCTTCATTTAGTAGAAGTGAAGCTGGAACATTGTAGGTCTGCTGCTGGGGATCTGGGGGTTGATTCAGGGCATGGGTGGGAACATCATAAATCTGACTCACGGTAAAGGAGGAAGAAGTAAAGAAAACAAGAGAGTGAAAGAGAGAGCGAGGGAGGGAGTGAGAGAGAGAAAGAGAGAGATAAAGAGAATGTTATTCACACAGACTTCTATTATAACCCCACAGGCATCTGTCAATTGCAGCTACTGCTACGTTTAAAATACACAATGGCCTTCTTCACTCACTTACTGTTTTAGAGCTGAACTTTATCTTTCTAACACTAGGGGCTGTCTATAAAGGCAAAGCTGTGCTCCATTTCTTTACTTTTTTAACAGAGAGCTGACTCTATGTCCTTTTTATGCAATGACGCAGGCTCTCAGTGGCCTCATTGAGAATTCTTGTGGCTTAATGTTGGCTTGGAATAAGAGCACGGACATGAAGGCTGTACTTTCCACTGCCTTATTAAAAAAAAGCCAAATCTGCGGATTAGAAGTCTCATTAAAGCTCTGCAAGCAGTAATTATATATTTATAGATATGTAATTATACTTCTGTTAGCAATGGATATAAAAGGGGTAAGTGCAAAAGCATATCAATGGTCACTAATAGAAAGAGTGGTACACCAGCTAGTTCTTCTAAGACAGCAGGGTGGGACCAGCTAACCGAAAGGAAGGCAACAGACAGAAGGAATTAGCTCATAGCAGTGAAAAAACAGGTGTGGCTTTTAAATGTTGGAATGACTTCTTGTTTGTGAGAGACACATGACTGCTGTTGAGAAGTAACTGCATAAACAATGACATAATGACTAATAAAGAATATGTCATACAGAGACTGTGTCATGTTGCTCTTTTACCTCTAAACCCTGTTCGGTGTGCAAGGGGACAGCACGAGGGGTGTTATAGATGCTCTCACTCTCCTCAAGAGATACTGTAGGAACTGGCTGCTGCCATCTGTTTCTGGGAGGCGTGTCATACACCTGTAGAGGTCAAAGCCAGGAGAAATTTATGTCAATTATAAGCTTTAGTTAAAAAATTTGTTACCCTGGAAGCCGAACAAATAAAACACACAAACCAACTGTTACATAATCTTTTAGCTCACACTGTAAGCACACAATTACTAAATAAATAAAAAAACCCTAGTAATTATAAAATTAAAGTATGCAGTGGTACAATTAGCAAGCAGCTAGCTGGTGTGTTCTCTTCTAATTGTGAGTGATTAGAAATGTGACGCAAATGTCTCATTCTGCCAAAAATAAAAGGTTCCACCATTTTGTTACTAAGCAAAAAAAAAAAACAGTCTAACCTTTTTACATTTGTAACGTTTGCAAATTTTCTAATTAAACCTAAAAAAACTTAAAACCCGACTCATATTTTTATTTCATTTGGCTATTTCCAAAAATGTTCGTGAAAATTACCATAATATCAAACATACACAGCACAAGTTCATAGAAATGTGCAAGTACAATTCACCCAAACACAAGCACAAACTATGTATAAAAACGTTAACATTGTGGACAGCATAGCATAAGTTTCAAGTAATATGTCTTCCTGCTTTTATTGTTGTTCTTACCTGATCATCGTGTTTCCTGTCATCAGAAGCTACACATTCTTTCTTTACCACCTGGATGTCTTTTTTCTTGTCTCCATCTTTTAACATCTGCCTTTGTTTCTCCTCGTTAGTAGTCTCTGTAGGAGGAACTGCCTGCATAGTGGGTTTTGTTGCAAGTGACGGCGCCTGACCCTGAGGTAAATCCTTACGGGTCACACTTCTAACCGGTGGAGCTGGCGGAGGAGGCTTTCTGCCGAAGTTAGGAGATCCTGGCAACCCGGATTTTCCAGTTCGCATAAGAAGAGGGGATCCCTTTACCGTAGCCTGTGGTGTTTTTCCGCGAGTCACTGCGCAAGTGGCAGATGATCTGCTTGTTGGAGGTGTGTTTAAAATTTGACCTGAAGTAGCTGATGACACGACAGATCCAGCCGATAGCTTACGCTCAGCTTGTGGAGTCCTTGTTATGGCTGTTCCTGGTGTACTTGGAGTTTGGTACATTCCTGGAGGTTCCTGACCTGCTTTACCTTGGCTGGCTACTCTATCTTGAAGAACTGGCACTGGAGCAGTACTTACAGGAGTCTGATAAAAATCCTCACCAGATACAGCTGCCACAGTTGTCCGAGGAACCAAATAACAAGTGTCTGAATTGCCTGTTATGCTTGAGTCTCTCGGGCTCAAATAAGCAGCCTCGCCTCCTGATTCAGCCAAAGCTCTTGGCACAGCACTGGGTGACAGGTACACTGACTCAGAGGCACCCTGAGATCTGTATTGTGGTGCCACTGTGCCAGGGGTTTGATACACTAAACCCACTTCACCCGTTCGTCCTCTGAGGGAAGGTGAGCGTGGACGTCCTTCAACACCAATATCTGCCCAGTCAGGTCGTGGCCTGGCACCAGAGCTGGAATGTGAGCGTGGACGACTGCCTGGTCCTGACGTCCCTCCGGGACTCTGGTACACTCCTTCAGCCAGGCTCGGAGGAGAAAGATACACTCCATCACCGTCTTCCATGCGGTGCCCGTTCAGTTGGTCCACACTGGGAGCACGGCGGGCATCCGGTGCTGTCTGGAGAAGCCGTAAGCGGTTAGCAGGGGCGATGCCTTGGCGTCCATGAAGGGAGCAGAGCCACCAACCCGGACCACCATCTTGTTCCTGCTCCAGCACCATCAAAATGTCCCCTTTTCGGAAAGCCAGCTCTTCTGGACTCTCGGCTGCATTATCGTATAATGCCTTCGCTAGCACCGTCTGAGGAAGAAATAAATAAATAAATGAAATGGGGACTGAACAAAAGTATTAAATTACCACTGCATTCAAATATCAGAAATATAGACATGAGTGGCAAAGATGTACATGGAGAATACAAATATAAATCTCTGCAGGAATGAGAAAAAGTGAGAAAAAGTAAGACGAAAGTGAATTTGCTACTGTCTGCGGAAATATACCAACTTAAAAAAAAAACTACATTGAAAAGCACAAAAAATTTAATAAAAATTTACATTTTGACTAAAGTAGAAACAAAATAGATCAAAAATGTAATCAATAAAAAGATTTCAAAGGATTGAGAAGCCACATTTTCGGAAATACAGGAAGGAAAAGGAAAGAAGCTCAAAAAATCGTGACTGCTTTGCTTTCATGCTGCATGAAAAGCTAAAAGTCAAAACAAGCCTTTGTTTTGTGCGTGTGGATATTCAGGACATGTGAAGATACAGTCAGCGATATTACACCACACTCGCATACCAAAAATTCCACTCAGAATACAATTTGGTTAAAAAAAAATCAAATGACTTTTGAGGTTTAAAAAAAGGCTTAAATCGATTTAGTCAATCTGTAAAGATCCACCCAAAGGAAAGAGTGCCTGACTAGACTTGCACAAGTTCTACTGGCAGAACAGGACTAAACAGAAAGCCAAGCCAAATATTAAGCCTGCTATACAGATTAACACTCCAGTTTACATCAGGTCAGCAGACTACACAAACAGCTACCCATGAGATAAAATGACCTTGTTTTTCTGCCTGCTCGGCAAACAAAAACTGACTGAAGCCGACGAAAGTCCGATTGATGCCAAAAAAAATTAATTAACAAAGAGATATTTGAGAAAATTACCTCTCATTACAGAAGAACAAAGTGTAAAAATACAAAAAAAACAGCCTTGGTCATTCTAATGAGAAAAGAACAACTGAGCATTTTATTCTAGGGTTGTCTCATAAACCCGAGCCATTTCTGGGAAAAAGATGACGTTAATGTTGGTGTCTGGTGTAAAACGATTTCCGACTACAGCCTTGCCGAGCTGATGCTAACGATTCACAGTCGAATAATCCAGGTGTGTCTGATGATTCTCCATTAGACGTGCAGCATTGGGGCTAAGCAGAAACGTACAATTCAAATAAGGTGGTTGTTAGAGCGCCGATTCAAATCAGCTTCTTTGAGGTTGCTGGATGTTATAGCGCTAACATTTATTCATTAGCTTACTTTACTCCAGCTACTGTAGGATAAGAGCATTGTTTCTACTGACTGACAACTGGTTACTAACCCTATACATATGGTAAACGTGACCTTCCTAGCTGCCTTTATTAAAACACAAAAGAGTCAATAAATAAATGAGAGCGAAAAAGGGAGCAGATGATAACGAGAGGAATGAGCGGGGGAAGGGGTTCCACATCTGTCCCCTGGTTTTAGGGGTTCTTTTGTCATCTGCTCAGCCTGCACCTCTCTCATTTTCCTGTCTTTCTATTTCTCTCTCCCTTGGGGGCAAACTACACTGGGACAAGCTGAGCCCCAATCGTTTCTCCTCCTCTCCCCCAAGTGGAATTTCAAACGATTGGTCCCAACAGCAATAACAGTAAATGTTAAATACCAAAGTTTTTGTGTCAGACCAGCATGCCTTTAAAAGGCATTTCGATTAAAAAAAAAAAGACACACACACTTACAGAAAGGGACATGACTGCCACCAGTATCTGTGTCAAAACTCGGACTGGGTGTGCGCCGGTTCTGTTCGAGCCTTTTATCCTTAGTTACTTATGGAACGCGTAACCCATGTGTACATCTGTCCGAGCCAGGCGTTGACTCAGATGTCCCAATGGTGTGGACAGGCGTGTTGTCAAATCCACTCTTTTCCTTGCATCAGGAAGAGCCGATTGCACGTTGCAGATCTTTTTCGCTGTTTCACATGAACTTCCATAACTTTATCTTCTGATTGGAACCTAAGGATTACAAATATATATATATCAATGTGTCCACAATTGATTTAAAATAAAATAATTCCCAGCTGTAGACATGTGTTCATAATTACAGCAAACATTAAGCGAGTGCTTATTACACGCTAATAACATAGTAATACATCTTCTCTACAGATTTATTCAATGGGGACTGTTTTATTCAATTACATTTAATACCTAATCGCTAATTAAGACATTAGGACATATTTGACATTTATAAAGATTTTGATCAGTCAGTAAATAAATAATTATAAGCAGGATAATAAATATTTAGTGTCGCTTCTCCGAGGTTTTAGACGGCCACGTTTTGTTCCCAGTCCAGGAAAAGACTACTAACGTTATCACCTCACGTTCACAACAAAAGGACATCGGTGTGCAGCTGTAATTATGGGCTGTATGTTAAACGTGTAGTTTCGTCGTTTACCGGAATAAACGCTTTTGCAGATCCGTCATGGAGGCTTTAGACGCCGAAACAGCGGAAAAAAACTGTATTCGCTTTTCAACAAAGGCGCTTTAATATACGCTTGACTAAAAACCAGTGAGAAGTAGGAAATAATCGCAAGGAAAAAGGGTGAAAAACGACGTCTTACCGTCACTCCGGCGAGCAGACATTATAAAGGAGGGACGAGGAAAGACAGGCGGAATTACATTCTGAAAAACGGGGCTGTGATTGTGATTCTTTGCTATTTTGTCGTGCTTCATTTGCGTTGCTCCATTTGCTCGGCCCTACCCCCGGCCTTCTGCACGGGCCACTCGGGTTTGGGATTACACACACACACACACACGCGCGCACATACGCAAAAGCGCTCCCCCTATATTATAATGAACACGTTGGCACCCTGCTGGACAACTGCAGGAACTGCAAGTTCAAATTCTACTGCAAATACTATAAATAAATATCACAAATAATATTTTATACTTTATAATAATAAAAGCGCCACAAAGCACAAATTCCGTATTGTTTTTTTTTTTAAATTTTGCGCCAGAATGATTAGCAATTTACTTTTAAAACAATGTTTTATAAAACAAAACCCACTACGTAGTAAATTGACCAGTATATACATACACAATCTTTGGACATGGTTGTCTTTTTGGTTCTCATAACATTCCTTCCTCAGCTCAGACTACACCTGTTACCCCGAATTTAATTTTGGCATGTGGTGTGTGTGAGTGTGTGCGTGGGGGGTTGAGTCATGGTTTTGATATCTTGGGAAAGAGCATATGTCACCACACGGTTAGGAATGTCCCACTTTTTGTTTCTGTGTCATTTTATGTAAGTCTATGTAGAAACAGCAGTGATTTGCTGCATTAATAAAATGTGTGTGTTGTGGGAGATCATGATATCTTGGTATGGATCACACGTCCCCACTAGATTGAGAATATTTCAGTTTTTGTAGTCCTCAAGGGGATTTTTGTGTGTGTGTGTGTGTGTGTGTGTGTAAGGCATGTATAAATCCGGAGGGACCAAATGTTCTGTGATGATATAAACACTGTGATAGTTTTAAAGGGGGTCGTAGGAGGTTTCAGATCTTTGGAGGATCTAAAGCAGGGTGCTGGAGCACGGGAGCTTCTGAAGAGCACTGGAAAATTAGGTGAACAGATCAGTGGTGTCAGGATCTTAACAAGTTTTCTAAGAGTTTTTTACTTCATCGTGAAACTTGCTAACTGTTGCACATTATTAGAAAAGCTGATTTGCAAAAATTCATAGAAAATAATACACTCATTCTTTCTGGGGGTAAAGGACAAACACAAATAGTTGGTAGTAATATGTTTTGTAGGAGTAGCTTCGTAGCAAAACCTGTTTTCTACTAGTCTCGCTGTATAGTGATAAATAAACATGAGCCTTTAATGGACTGATGACCTGTCCAGTTTGTAACCCTGCCTTTCGCCCAATGACAGCTGGGATAGACTCCAGCAAATCCCTGTGACCCTCATTAGAAATAAGCAGGTATAAACAATGAATAGATGGATGAAAAAAGGGACCCTCGTTAGGAATAAGCAGGTATAAACAATGAATAGATAGATGAAAAAAGGCTGGATACAACTGCAATATTCTGCTCCAGCCTCGAAACAATGGCTGACATTTTACATCTCACTAGGGTTGCCAGATTGGTTTAAAAATAACCAGACCAACTACAGAGTAAGCAAAGAAGTTACCAACTACTTGATAACAAAGAAGCACTACCAAATTGAGCAATGTTCAAGGTGTTGGACTGCTAAAATGGAAGATCGGGGTTAGATTTCCAGCACCACCAAGGTGCCTCCGCTGGGCCCTTGAGCAAGACCCTTAAGCCAAAATTGTTCAGTTGTATAACAGAGACAAAAATGGAAGCTGCAAGGGTGCCTGCCAAATGCTGTGAATGTAAACATATGCTAAAACAGCAGTTGATCAACGATTGTGGAAGCGAGCTGGTTC
The DNA here is from genome assembly GCA_005784505.1 of Bagarius yarrelli. Taxonomy (NCBI): domain Eukaryota; kingdom Metazoa; phylum Chordata; class Actinopteri; order Siluriformes; family Sisoridae; genus Bagarius; species Bagarius yarrelli. The sequence continues at coordinate 1,572,392 of VCAZ01000053.1, forward strand.
AACGTGACGTCACAAAAACAGCCATCTATAAACAGCTTGATTTGAAAGAGGGAAAATAATTATTAAAAAAAAACCACTGGGTGGATCATTATCGTTATAGGGTAACATATTAAATGTAATAAACGTCCAATACATTCCTTTTTATATTGCAAGATTAATATTAGATAAATGTATTCCAATGTATTTGTTGTATCTACGGTATTGCACTATAGATGGAAATACCCTACAACGATAACAATAAGCATGTGTTGTGCGTTTTAAAGCAGTGGCTTTCTAGTCTCGGCATTAAACAAATTATCTTAATATATTCACACTATGGCTCATTAGTGTATTACAGCTATTATAGTGCAGTGGAAGTGAAGCCACGTCTGTTCCACCTACACGTGCCTTGTTGGATGGCTGATGAACATCACCACTAGATGTTTACTTTTGAAGCCCATGATGTTTGAATTCATTATATATCATTTTGTGCAGACAGACAGACATCAGTGGAATTAGTCCGTCTGCTGTATGTTGTCCTTGCTCTGATTCACCTAAGCTCATTAAAATGGCAGCATTATCTAAATAAAAAATGTTAGTTGAATAAAAAAACTATAGTTGAAATATTTTTATCTTGAATTAAATTTTCTATGCTAAGCCACGGAAAGAAAATATATATATTGTGCCTGTGCTCATTAAGTCATTTCAGAATATGAACTATACTTTACACACCTCTAAAAACATAATACGGTAATACATACATGTTTTATTCAAATTTTTTATTTGTGTAGTATGTAAAGAAACTTGTTATCAGTGTTTAATATCCTTATGACTCCAGCATTGAAATGAACAAGATATTGAACTTAGGGATGGAGCAGATCTTTTTTTTTTTCAGTCGAATGAATAAGCAACAAATTCAAGTGTACATTTTTCTATAAGAAAAGCAGAAAATTAAAACCTGAACACATTAAAGGCATTAAAGCAGGTTTGATTGAACCAGAACAGCAAAATTTCATTGAACCTAACCTACTTAAGTATTTAAACTACAGAAATGAAATAAACACACCATGTGTCTCCTTCATCCCAACACCAACACCTGCATAAAATCGAAGTTTTTCTTTAAAGGTGGTAAGATAAGTGTAAAGGTGACGTTCAGCCACTGCATCATAGAAGGACACTTGACCCCGTGCATAGTCCAAATACAAACCAAGCCTAGCCGGTGTAGCGTGCCGTGTTGAAGTGGGTGTACCGTCGTTGATTATTATTCTACCGTCCTCTGAGGCAATCGTCCAGATGCCAGTATCTGGATCTGTATCAGGGTGGCTATCTGCATCGAAAGACTCAGTACGCAGCCCCAGAGTCCACGGCACATACTGCGTCACCTTCAGCTCAAAATAAGCCCTGGTGTTTAGCAGGTTTGTAGATGAAACACAGATACACAGCTTGTATGTCTCATTTGTAGGGGCAGGGGGAGGACTGTTTAAGGGCCTCTGGGAGAGACTTTTACCATCGCTGCTCACTTGGAGAAGATAGTGAGCCGACCGAGGGTTAAGAGTTATATCAGCTGTTGACAAATTGCAGTAAAATGGAATAAACAAAGACTTTCAGCAACAAGGAACCATTTATAGAATAACACAAAATTATGTGCTAGAATTTTGACGTTCAAAAATGTAATTGTTCGTTTTACAAGCAATGAAACAATTAAATGCTGTGATGTCACATTTCTAAAAACAAAGCTAAGTTTGTGACATGTGAGATGTGATACTACAATAACATATTAGTGGTGACTGACTCTTGAGTTGTCACTGAGAAGTCGTTTTTCAGGTTAAACGGTAAAGCAACTGAAACACTTGTAATTATAATATGTTTAAAGCATTATTTACTTCACACTCTGCTAACTCAAATCCACAAGCACTTCCTCACTGGTTCCACCATCCCTTAGGATATAAGGTATAAGGTCTGCCTCAAGACTTTTTTCTGTCAACCTTGCATTAATGCCAGACCAGTCGAGTAACAGATGTTAAAAAAAAAAAAACACATTTCTTTCTTGCTCTTTTTAAACACAATTAAGCTAAGTTTGTTATCTCAGAAATTTATTAATTAATAGAGGCTTAAAGTACTTTACTGTACTTTTGCCAACTGATATAAGTTTAAAACCCACATTAAAAAATAAAAGTCACAAAAATACCATGAAATGCATCTGCTACCGTTTCCCATTTCTTTTTTCAGCCTGAACACAGCTGCTCTAAATTACAGCTGAAGGAAACTCTCAAATCTACCCCTAAGAGAAGTTAGAGGCACAAATTTGGCAAGTAAATGTTATGGTGCTAGGGTTTTTGTTGCAACTACAATTTGAGGACTATGAGAAGGTATCCAAAAGTTTCCAGACATGCCAGTAGATGGCAGCACCCGGATGCAAGCACACACAGTCACAGGAAGTATAGCCCTGTTGACATGTCTTAAAACTTTTTTGATTCCCGCTAAGGGGGTGGGATGATTCTAAGGGCCCACACACTTTGGGGGCTCCAGAGATATATTCATTAGAAACAGTACTAGCAGTGATGTAATATTACCTAATATGTATTTACAAATGACATACTTCTACTTTGATTGTGCAATTTATATAGCAGTACTGTACCTTTAGCATTTTTGATCCATTTCCACACTGCAATCAGGCAGAGAGAATGACAACTCAATAACATTCAACACAGAAAAGGCCTGGTAGATAAATTAAACCTAATCTACTGTTACAACCTGAATTCAGGAAAAGTGAAGGGACATTTTAAAAAAAATGTGAATCAAATGAATGACTGAAAGACTTTAAAATCACATTTTACTGACAATAGAACATAGATAACATAACAAATGTTCAAAAATTTTGCAATTTTATGCATAAAATGAGCTCATTTCAAATTTGATGCCTGCTACAGGTCTCAAAATAGTTAGGACAGGTCATGTTTATCATGATGTAGCATCTCCTGTTCTGTTCTAAACAGTTTGAAGATGTTTGTCCATCGAGGTTACAAGTTTCTGGAGTTTTTGGTGTTGGAATTTAGTTCCATTCTTGCCTGATACAGGTTTCCAGCTGCTGAAGAGTTTGTGGTCGTCTTTGACCTATTTTTTGTTTAATGATGTGCCAAATAATCTCTGTGAAATTACTCATTTAGTCAATAAAAGTGTAACATTTCTCAGTTTAAACATTTGTCATCTACGTTTTATTCTAAATAAAATATCAGCTCATGTGATTGAAAAGTCTTTTAGTTTTCATTTTATTTACGTTTTGAAAAACGTCCCAATTCGGGACACTTAGAAAAACAAGAATTTATATTTACATTTAAATACAGAGCAAGAAAGTGTAAAAACAAACTCTCACCGTCCAGTGGAACAAGGCCTTCTTCTCCTGGTGAGGAAATGAACAGGGTTTGTACAAGTGAGAATGAAATACACTCACACATATTAAAACCGCTGTCAAACCATCCAAAACATTTAACATGTTAACTACAACAATGCAATAACAATACTTACTCGACAGACTGGCAAACTGCTCATCGATATCTAACACAAAAAAAAAGGTACAATACATCATGAACAACATTTTAATTACTGTTTCATGAAATGTTACTCTGGAGCCCCATTGGTAGGCCACCGCCTATAAAAATTATTAGCAGCTAATTGTTGTTCCTGGAGCATGTTACTATATCTCTTTATAGAGGTCCGTTATTATACAGTGAATAAGATGTAGAAAGTCAGCAAATCCCTAATATAGTCACAGATTTTTGTCATGTACAAAATAAAACTGGGATAAATTATGTTCTACTTTTTTTTCCACATCAGGTGTTCCACATATAGCAAGCAACAAAAATCAAGAAAAAGTTGAGAACAAAGCAAACGGGGGAAAGGTAGTGGCTCATTGTTTATGTGTTGGACTACTAACCTGAAGATTGTGGGTTCAATTCCCAGCTCCACCAAGCCACCACCGCTGGGCCCCTGAGCAAGGCCCTCAACCCCCAATTGCTCAGATATATAAATAAGATAAATGTAAGTCACTCTGGAAAAGGGCATCTGCCAAATGCCGTCAATGTACATTTATTTTTCTGATATTATTTCCTGACTTTAATACATTCATTTGTTTCCTGTGAATATGTTCAGAAATTTAGGTTTGATGTGTCTTCCCATTTAAACAGCCCGTCTGTTGCACTAGGCTTTTTTAATAGATATTCTTAGAGTGCATTTGCCTTTATTGATAGAACAATGAGAGAGGGTGGGAACGGTAAGGACCAGAGTCGGAATCAAACCCAGGTCGTTGGAGCGCAACTTAACCTAATACACCGCAGGGGCTACACCGCAGGGGGCAGCCCTTTAAAAAGGCTTTTAAGTTTTATTTTTTACATTTATTTCAAGTATTATACGTTATTGTTTGTTATTAAAACAAATATTTTTAACTTTTTTATTATGTCTGGAAAACTCTTTATCAATAGAAACAAAATTATAGGCTGGATTCCTACTTTTTCACATTTCCAGATAGATGATGTCGTAGTGCTCACATCATTTAAATAGCAATAAAATCTACATCTATTGACTATTCATTAAAGATAGCTTACCTTTAGTGTTTTTAAATTATTATTATTATTATATCATATAAAACTTATTTATTTAACCCCTCTTATTTTTTAACCTGTTTAAATGTGTGTAAAACTTTTATTATTGTTATCAGTATTTCTGTGCTGTTATTGTCAAGCCACCTTTCAAGTCACCATTATTAACATAGCGCTTTTTAACAGTAGGGATTAATGAGACACCAGTGACATTACCGACAACAGGACACCCCCTTCTAAATCTTTACCTTTGTTGAGCTGATCAGTCACTTCCGTTAATCGATATCCTGTCACAGTAAAAAAAAATGCAGCAGTTCATTTTCAACAGTTTTTTAAATCAATGCAATGTGAACTCATCAATACTTATTGAGTAAAGAGTTAATTACTTTCAATACTTAAGGAGTAAAGAATTAATTCATCAAAATATTTTTTATATTCAACCATCTTAAAAAATTGTTACCAATGACAATGACTCCACCGAAGAGAGCGAGAATAATGACAGCGAGGATGGTAACTGTTATTATCAGAGGAGTTTTCTGCAAGGTGATCAACTCTGCAGCATCAGAATTAAAAAAAAAAAAAACACAGAAAAAACAGTTAATCACTGCTAGTGTTGATCACATGTATCAGGGCTCTTTCTGGAAATGTCTAAATGGATAAACATGGATATGTAATTGTTATTAGGACTGAACTTTTTATATAATGTAAATGCAATATAAAAAGTCCCAAAGCAAATGCATGACTGCCCTCTTTGATACATGACTGTCCAGTTGAGTGCGCACAGCTTTGTGCTCCAATCAGCATGTTGGCCATGTGTGTGTAACGCCCACCATGCCTTCTTTCAAATTGAAGAAATAATTCGGCCAATTGATACCATGAAAAACAGCATGTCTGTAATATGGGATTATTTCGGCTTCGACATGACAGACCCTGAACAAAAAAAAAAAGATAATTTGCAAAAGAAAAAAAGCACCACGGGCGGCTGTTTGAGGAGTTTGTTGCTATTAAGTCGCCTGCAAGTACTGGCAGACACTCAGTGTAGTAGCAAGAAAAATATACAATTCCGGAATTGTCTGCGTTTCTTAGACCATATAAAAAGACGTTGTGGAAACATCAGAAGATAACTAACGCCATAACCCGCTACCTTGCAAAAGACATGCCTTTTAATGCAGTAACAAAAGAGGAATATAAAAACCTCATCCTTGCGCTGGATAGGAGATATAAAATTCCTTCTTGCACATACTTTAGCCGTGTTGCAATTCCACAGCGTTACACTGAATAAAAAATACTAAGGAATAAAGTTAAGGCGAAATATTATACTACAACAACAGACCTGTGGTTTAGCCTGATGACCAAACCGTATCTTAGTTTCACTGTGAACTATGCAAAAGACTCATGCGGAACTACTGATAGCCAAAAAGTACCTTATTTTAAAAAGAGCTTATTCACAGAAGAAAAGGTCATTTTTTTGTTTTTATTGGAAGTGGTTTGCGCTAGAAGAAAAATATATTTCGTTTAATTATATTTTTTCTTAAAAACTAAACACTGAAATAATATTTACTTTTCTTAATATATTTTCAGGGTTTTTTGTCTAAAATGCATTTAGGCAGCACTGACTGGATAGTAGCAGCAAGAAGCTAACTATCTATTTAGTAGAAAGTCACACTGCATAAGAAATTAAGGAATGTATAAAGTGTGTGCTGCTATTAACTATTAACTACTATTAAGAAGACTGAATCGCATATCGCAATCGCAATTTTCCCTAAATTGCACAGCCCTAATCGTTATTATATAAAAGCTGTACCGTCTATATTTTCTGATGATGTATCCTGTGTATCCTGTGTACTTCTTTGCGGGTTGGTACCTGACATCATAATCACACAATGGATATAATATGTATTAAATATCAATAAATATTGATCAAAATATTATTTCATGCAACAAATAAAACAGTTTAAAATCTGTCATTTCTCACCTTCCTCCACAGACTCGGCCATGTCTAAAGAACAAATGAAATATATTTATTGGAGTATGTTATCACATATTGGAGTACCACACAGAATTCTTATTATAACGTGGACTGTACAAATGACATATTTATTAATGGCCAAAGTATTTTATTTTTATTACAGTTTTTTAAACACTTTGCTGCTTATGGGAAAGTAGTGGCTCCTGGTTAAGGTGTTGGACTGCCAACCCAAAGATTGTGGGTTCGATTCCCAGCTTCACCAAGACACCACTGCTGGGCCCTTGAGCAAGGCCCTTAATCCTCCATTGCTCAGTTGTATAAGAGATAATTGTAGATAAGATATGAGATAATTGTAAGTCGCTCTGTATAAGGGCGTCTGCCAAATGCTGTAAATGTATTTCCTGACATTCCTCTATGTTTAAAAGATAAAAGAATGATGCCTGGTGTCAGTGATTACCATGATCTGACTCTGATTACAACTTCTAGGCATCAAACTAGAACCAGCCTGGCCAGATATTTTCACAAAGGATGTATTCTACTAAAGCTGCACTTGAACGCAGCAATCAGAGGGACCGTTCTTCAAAGATTGCTGCATTTCAAGTATTTCTCCTAAATGAATAAATGATATATTTTTTTGTTTTACTGGCTTCGGTGTAATGTCTCTTTCTCCTAAATGTGTAGGATGCCGCAAGGTCCTTAGTTTGAGCCTAATTTTTCTTCACATCGTCCAAAACTTGTCAAATGGGCTAAATTAAATGGGTTTAGAGAAGAAAGAATATGTGGAAAATTTGTGTCATGCCCTGTGACTGACTGGCATCCCATTACCGGTGTTCCCTGCCATATGCATTTCTAAACAAATCTCTGGATCCACCTTGTCCCTGACCAGAATAAACAGCTCAGTGAGAAAAAAGAAATAAATCAGTTTCTGGATCCATTCTATGTTTTATAAACAGCTCTCATTAATTCACAGTACCGGTTTAGCCTAGAACCATTAATGTATTCATTTTTTCTTGTGATTATGTTTAGAGATGTTTATTTGAGTTGTGTTCTTTGAGTTGTGTGCGCTGCCCTGAATTATTATTATAATATATAACAAAACCTTTTGTTTTCTTCCTGTTATTTTTGAATGTCTACCCTTTCAGTGAGTGTTTTTACAACTATTATAACTGTTATCTGTATTTTATTATTATTATTTTTTTGTTATTGTCCTAAAAGTGTTTTTATATACATCTGTTTATTATGAATAAAATATTATTGGAATGAAAACGATTTAGTCTAGCTCAGGATGGCCTAGTCTAAAGTCTAAGTATTTAATATTAATATTAATATTAATATTAATATTAATTAATAATTAAGGATTAATTTCTACTTCCTGGTTTAATTTAAAATCTCGGAAACCGTTATTTTCTGGAGGCTTTTGTGAAACAATTCTTTAGTTCTTGAATAAAAATTGCAAAAAAACAAAAAAAAAACCCCAAAAAACAAGAAACATAATTACATTACACACCTGTTACATAACATTTACACTTTCATTTTATCACTTTTAATCGGAATAAAATCAGAGTCAGTGAAAAAAACAGACTGCAATGACTGTATTTAACTGTTATGACGTTAATAAATATTTCTTACCTTGGAAATATTCTTCTCTAATAAACTTTACTTGTTATTCTTTAATAAAAGTTATTTTGTTTTAAAATAAAAAAAATGATCAAATAGCTAATAAATTTAGCTTATAATTTTAGCTCAAAGTTAAAATGATCTATTATAACTATTATCCTACCAGTACAACGCCGTGTGAACATTTCCTTCAGCATCAAAAATATAAAAAAGGGGGACTTTGAGGGCTCGTGCTCCGGCTTTTGTTCATAATTAATTGAAAGTGTCTCCTCGCGGTATTTAACAGCAACATCATTTTCGTTATTTAAATGCATTTTAGCTATGATTAATATAAAAAGTGTAAAAAAAAAACTGTAACGAGTATTAATGAGTCGGGCAGTAATTATGAGAACCCCCCTATTTTTATGTGTGACGTTGGACGGGCTAGAACATTGTTGCGTAGCAACGTGACGTCACAAGAAACGGTCCTATTGGCGTAGCGTGCGTGATGGAAACTACGGAAATAGAATAAAATGGCGCGAACTTTCGGTAATTGTACAGTTATGGTAAACGTGGGAAGTGGTTAGGATTTTGGACTGTTGTGGGTTTAATTTAAGTGGGCCCCTGAGTAAGGCCCTCAATCCTGTTGCGTTAGATAAAAAATTGGATAAGTCGCTTTGGATATGGGCGACTGCCGGAAATGTGACGTAATGTTCGCTCGCCGGCACTTTTCTTAAACAGTTTTATTGGCCATGTGTTAATTAGTAACTGAATTAATAGATTTGTTCTATCCTAACAAATAAAGAAAGACGACGCAAAAGTTGAAATTTTTAAAAAGGAAAGTTTGTAGGCAAATTAAACTCTAAGAGTCCCTTTAATTTACATTCCAGCCCATAAGAAACTATACATAAGAAATAGTTAACATTAAAAAAACGATAATAAACTTGAAGGACGATCTGAGGTGGTATCGTTTCAGGGTTGCCAGATTGACACGTTTATATTCTTAAACGAACACTGTAATTTATTTTCACTCACAGATTTTTTTGTCATAATAATTATGTCCACGTAATCAATTACTTTATTTGTGATTAAGCGGGTTTTACGCAGATTTTTTTTAAATCATTTTCTGTTGTAGCGTCAAACGGATCCTTATACCTGGCAACCACACAGCATGTAGATAAAAAAAGACGAGTAATTTTGTTAGTTAAATTAAAAAACGAGCTAAAGAGCTAAAGATTCTGGTTTAGGGCGCTGGTGTTTTCACATAATCGTACAGTTAAAACCAAAATTACTAAATGACAGAACCTGTGATAGATTATTTGACTTTTTTTTTTTTTTTAGCAAACTGTTTTCCTCCCGATGTTTGCAGCAGCGCCCTCTAGTGTGAGAAAGTTTAAAAGAAATAATTCATTAGGAACGTCCTGTAATACATCGCATTTTCCTGATTACAACCGTTCAAATGTAATAAAGCTGAATATTTTATACAACAAAATAAGACAGATCGATTTTTTAAATGTATGGTTATGCTCTTAATTGACATGAACGTGTTTGTATTGTGTTTCGTATTTAAAACGATATAATAAATAGGAAATTCGCCCATTAGTATCTCTGGTGCAATAAACTGTAAAATGCACATGTAATACATTAAAAAAAAAATAGAAAATCTCTTTATTGTTATTTGTTTAAACTGTTTTAAATGTATTTCCAAATCCACTAGCACAACAAATATAAACCATTTTACAGTTTAAATAACTTTTTATGTCATTTATTTACTCTACGATTTTATAGCCAAAAAAAAGTTTACAATTTACTGTTAATAATAAAAGCACTTTATTAGATTTTAAGTGGTGTACTTTTAAACAATTATTTATTTTGCAATGTTCATGCAAGTCTGGGATTGGTTTAAATTTTACTGTTGCAGAAAAGCGCAGCCAATCGGTTATCGTGATAATCAAAACAACTTCCGCAAACATGGCCGCCCAAGAGACGCTACAAGGTGTAACACCAAATACCTCTACCATCCCTTCAACAAGTAGACAAGAATAACAAGTTGTATATACCCTATGTAGTGCACTTAAATTCTAAATCATTGCTATTTAGAATTCAGCCACATTATCAATTTATTCAACATTATCAAATAGTGCTTTAGGAAACTTTGACCCTGCTTCTACAAAGGTAACGTAACAGCGAAGTTTTTTTCTCTCGTTAACAATAAACAAATAATTATTATATCGTTGTTAAACAATCCTTTAATGAAAGTATTGCAAATGTGCAGAAATAAAAACAGAAGTGCAATAACGCACCGTAATATAATCCTGTGTTGGGCGATTTATATGAATTGTTGTGTTTTAGAAGTCTAGGAACGACTTTAGCCCGGATGACCTTTCACCCACTAAGCAGTGTGAATGACTGCATAAATATCATCATCAACATTTAATACCAGTCTATAAGACGATGCTCACGATTCCACCGCACTCAGTGTTCATTATAAGCTTTATGCGTCATCTAATTATAGGCTTTTATGTATACAATTACTAGCTGTAGCCCAGCATTTGTTTCCAGCCCCACTGACCTGTCTAATGGTTTAAAGAGACCACCACTGCTAATGTTTGGGTAATGGATCATTCTTAACTACACTGACATGGTAGTGTGTTGTGATTGTAACACAAATTTTGTACACACTTTTGGGTTGATAAACAGTTCATCATCCAGAAACAATCATGGCAGATAAGAGGACAGAAAATGGTGAACACTAAAAATTAGCTGTAGTCTTTAACCCAACCGTCAAGGTGTAAGAAAGGCGGTAGCGCAGTGGTAAAGGTGTTGGCCGGCTATTTGGAAGATTGGTGGTTTGATTCCCAGCACCACGGGGAAGTTTACACTGCTGGGCCTCTAAGTAAGGCCCTTAAACTTCAATTGCTCGGTTGTATAAAAGAGATAAATGTAATTCGCTCTGGATCAGGGCGTCCGCCAAGTGCCAGAAATGTAAATGTTAAAGACAGTTTACAGTCTTTAGCATTATTGTTGTCATAATACACTCCATACACACCAACACAGTTTTTGAAATATTAAAATGTCCCGAATTATTTGTCATGAGACGACATTTCTCGTGTGATTTTTTAGTCACTTGATTCAAGCAGCAATGTTGTAGTGCAACAATTAGTATTTTAGTAATAGCACACCTCACTAACACTCTCATTATTCATAGGTGATGTTGAGGTCTGTGACCAAGTGCCTTCTGACCAATCCTGTCTCTAGTGGAAGAATGATGTCGTACAGCAGTCTGGCTGGAAAAGTCGCCATAGTTACTGCATCCACTGATGGGTATATATACACATACACTGTAGTTGCTATAGTTACTGCACGCACAGACATAATCACGGTGGATCTTACTGTAATTTAACCCCATCACGATTTAGGAACATAATTAATAGTCATGGCTAGGCAAGCTACAGACTCAGTAATAATGCACCAGTGGTAATAAGTGTGTACCGTCTAAACTTTCAGTATTGGCTTGGCAGCTGCACAGGCGTTGGGGAGAAGCGGAGCTCACGTTGTCGTGAGCAGCCGTCGGCAGCCCAACGTGGACAAGGCCGTGTCGCTGTTACGCAGCGAAAACATCAAAGTGATCGGCACTACATGTAACGTGGGAAACAAAGAGGACAGAGAAAAACTGATCAACACAGTAAGTGAGCCTTATGACACAATATAAAAACTTGTGAAGTTATATACCACTTGTTTTTCTCTACAGACCCTGGAGCAGTGCGGTGGTATTGATATACTGGTCTCAAACGCAGCTGTGAACCCGTTCTTCGGGAACATCTTAGAATCCACCGATGAGGTTTGGACTAAGGTGAGTTCTTAGAGATTTTTTATTTTTTTTTTATAAATACATTCATTAGTAACTTTAATAGCAACAGCCTATTTTTTTTTGCAATCCATTCAGCCAGTCATGTGACTGCGGTCTAGTATATAAAATAAGGATAAACACAGGTTAAATGCTTTGATTTATATTCACAACAGAACTTAAAACAATGTGCAAATGATAAACTTTCACTCAGTTATTAAACTTTGCAACGAACCCACAAATCATGTGTTCTGAACTGTAATGCAGTCAGACTATAATTCACACTTGACATTACACATCCTGTGATGAGTCTATTACAAGATGTGTAATGTCATAATGATTATAGGGTTACGCACGTGCAAACACCAGCATTTCAATGCCGAAACGATATATTGTGCATTAAACTTCACCCATTTGGAACCTGTAGCAAGTCTGACTGAATGAAGAACTGCAGAAATGCTCCAAATGTTCTATTTAAAAAAACAAAAACTAGGCAACTTTAGCAGTAGTTTTGTTTTAAAATATTGTTTTTTATGTCAGAGAAGTTTGAAAATAAGAAATTAATCAAAATCTGTGCAACACATGGCAGGAAATATTCCAAATCTCCATATGTGACCTACTGTAATGACTTTCCTGTGGTTTTGTTCCTTAGATATTAGATGTGAACGTGAAGTGTACTTTCCTTCTGACCAAACTAGCTGTTCCTCACATGGAAAAAAGAGGGTAAGAGAAATTTGAAATAAAAAGAGAAGAGGGTTCCAGCAGTTTTCTGCTAGTAATGTTGATGAGCGTTCTCCCTTTCCAGAGGTGGTTCAGTGGTAATTGTGTCCTCAGTAGCAGGATACCAACCAATGACGGTGAGAGCTATACATCACTAAATCACTGAATATAAAATGACTACTTTTAATCAATTATGCGTTGCATAATATATAGCTTGTATGTATGTATGTATATATATATGTATATATTTATTTTTTGGCTAACACTGTGTTAGGGTCTGGGGCCATACAGCGTAAGTAAGACCGCACTGTTGGGTCTAACGCGAGCTCTTGCTCCTGAACTTGCTCAGAGTAACATCAGGGTCAACTGCGTGGCTCCAGGAGTCATCAAGACACGCTTCAGTTCCGCTGTGAGAATTTGTACATAAACTTTTCACCTTAGAGCTTAAATAAAAAAAATTGTAGTAGATATCGCTTTATTATCTTACCATCTTTTTTTTCTTTTAACATAAACATCCTCAGCTATGTACTGTCTGTGTTTTTGCTGATCAATATTACAGCTTTGGCAGAGTGAAGAAATTGCCTCAGAGTTTCTGAAGATGCTTAGCATTAAAAGGTATTTAAAGTTTGCCGGAAGAGCTTGAGTTTATATTAGTAATGTCACACTAGACTATAAAACCAATCGACAGATACTGTGATATATAAAACTGATCTGAATGATTTGCTCATAGACTGGGGAAACCGGAGGACATTGGGGGTGTGATCGCTTTCTTGTGTTCTGATGACGCCTCCTACATCACCGGGGAGACTGTAACCATCACAGGTGGCATCAACTGTAGACTGTAGAGGTGAAGAGGAGTCTCAAAGTAACAGCACAACTTCAGCAATTATAGAAAATGTCATTTTTTGTACAATTGTTCTAAAAATCGTATTTTAATGTAGTATTATTAAAGAAATATAAAATTGCACCTTTTGAATAATAGCCCCCGTTCTGTTTTTATTATAACACACATTTAGGGTTGATTTTATAAGTGTTTTTATTATTAAAAAGGCAGGTTTTTTTTACATAGGTAGTATCCAACACGATTGTAATAAAATATATATATTTAATAAAAACAACTAGACTACATCATGCATAAATATACACAGCTAGTCTTACTCATGACTTACAAAACATTTAACAATGCTGATCTAATGTAGAAATAACATTAGCAATGCCTACATGGAAACATTTATTACCATTTATTTAAAAAAGAAGTAAAGGAAAGAAAGAGCTACATGCGTGTGTGTATAATCCATTCATAATCCATCTGAATATTCATTATTCAAGCCAAACCTCATCTGCAGCCGTTTCCCGGAGAGAGAAGGTCACGGCGGAAAAAGGGAGGAGTCCAGAACTCGTGTAAAGTGGGAATATACGTGTCGCTCTTCGTCTTGCAGTATCGCTTTGTAAACAGCTGCGAGGAAACAAATGGCATAATTAACATGAGATTAAAAATATTGTACCAACATATTTGTTATACTGATGTTTCATCTGATTTTTAGCTTATCGAACAAACGTACCGACCTTTCCTTTAACTTTCTCGACGGCTTCGTCTTCTGAATCGACTATGACGTCATCTGTGACGTGAGGTAGGGGGGAGGCTGTGTCTGGAATACACAAAGATACCGAAAGTGTTCATAAAAAGCAGAGATTCAGTGCTACGGAACAAGCAGCAGGAAACAATTAAAGAACGTTGCAGTTAGTCATTTCCGCGACAGGTTTATAATCAATCTCTAATAAGCACAACTGGTTTTTTCTTTTGCAAAAATCTAAGAGCATGGTAAAACCTTGTGTAAGTTTCCATTTCTTTTAGAATTCGGCACACAGGCAGCTGAAAGCTCATTACAAACTGTTCCGTCATCAAGAACAAATTCCACAACCAGCAAGACAGAAGATGATATTAAAATATCACAAGCAAGTTGACAGATATTGACAGACTTTTGCACAACTGATAAAGCCATTATTAATGATTATAGCTAAAGAAATGCAAGATGATTGTTGATGCTGTTGTAGTAAGTATAAGTATATTCAATTCATTGGCATTGTGCAAGGTACATGTACAGAGCCAATGAAATGCATTTTTCGCAGTTGGGGTCAGAGCGCAGGGTCAGCTATGATGCAGCGCCCCTGGAGCAGGAGGGGTTAAGGGTCTTGCTCAAGGACCCAACAGTGGTTGACTTGCCGGAGGTGGGGCTTGAACCCAGGTGTTTCTGGTCTTCAGATTAACAACTCAGCACCTTAACCATTTGAGCCACCCTGCCCCCAGACTCTTTAGAAATATTTAGAGAGATGAAATGTAGGAGAATATGAATATATATATATATATATATATATATATGATAGATAGAGAGTAGAGAGAGAGAGAGAGAGAGAGAGAGAGAGAGAGAGAGAGAGAGAGAGAGAGAGAGAGAGAGAGAGAGAGAGAGAGAGAGAGAGAGAGAGAGAGAGAGAGAGAGAGGTGGGACCAAAGGGGGACCTGAGCCGGGAGTCGAGCCTGAGTCGCCAGAGGGCAAGGGCTTGCACATGTGGGTGCCGGAGCCTTAACCCAATACACCGCAGCGCCAGTCCTAATAATATCTATTAATGTGTTTCCTGAATAACAATGTTACCAAGGGAAAAATGAACATTCAATTGGTGAAGTGGTAGTGCAGTGGTTAAGGTGTTGGACTACCAACTTGAATACCCCAGTTCGATTCCCAGCACCACCAAGCCACCACTGCTGGGCCCCTGAGCAAAGCCCTTAACCCCCAATTGCTCAGCTGTATAACAGAGAATGATGTAAGTCGCTCTGGATAAGGACGTCTGCCGAATGTAAATTGCAATGTTTTACATTCAGTACATTTGTATACCATTAAGACTGGTTTCTCCTCCACTTTCAGTAAATAATAGTGAATGAGTCTTCTATGATCAATTCAGCATCATGTATCCACAACCGGTTCATATCGATTTTTAAAATTATAGCAGTTTACTCCTTGGTTTAGTATTGGATTTACCTCATATACTTTGTTTTGTATGCATTAATCTTAGTCTATTTGCCATTTTTGATTAATTTATTTCCTAATGATCTATTTTCACAACTGTAAATCGCAAATGATGTTAAACTCAGAAATATGGTCATGTTTACATTACCTGGATTTTCCAACGATAAAGGCGCAAGTGTGGGGATGCAGGGAGAGCCAACCTCTACTCTAAATGAGAAGAAAACCTAAATATTACTGAACAATCCAAACAATATCATATATATATATATATATATATATATATATATATATATATATATATATATATATATATATATAAAATAAAGTGTAATCACATGACTATTCGTGTATTTAAAACGTAAGGAGCCTCTCTTACTGCTTATCGATTTTGCTGCTCTGGTTCTTCTCAGGAGTCTCAAAGGGATCCAGCTTTCTCTTTCGGCTCCCGGCATTTAGGTGTCTGGCTGCAAACACGCCCTCAGTGGCAGATTTTACTGAAGATGTTGTAGTATGCTCCTTTTCATTTGAGTCCTTCAGTGACTCTCTTAGACTAGAAGAGTTCATGTCCAGTCTTGGAATGATGACTCGAAGTGGTTTCATACAAGAAGCAAGATCAGCATGAAGAACTTCCTTCTCCTCCTCCTGTGACTTTGTGTCCTTGGAATTTTTCAGAGATGTGTTGCTGCTGTCTTTTCTCTTTCTCTTCTGTCCCAAATCCAGCATCTTGTCACCACTCCTCATGCCTTGTTTATCTTTTTCACCACTCTTCCCACTATTTCTTTTCACGGCTCTGATTCGAGACTCGTCCCCCTTTTTGACCTCACTGCTCGTTGGTGGTGTTTGACTGATCGCTGTAATCAGCACCTTTTCCACACCCTGTTCTTTATCTGGAACATTCTCTAAAATCTCACTCTTCCGACAGGATCTTGTTCGGACCCTTGTGTAAACAGAACCCACTGAACCCACTGAATCCACTTCATCGCGCTCCTGATCTGAATCAGATTCTACATTCGGATTGGTTGAAGCTGCATGTGGGATATCTGTAGTTGATATCAAGCCAATAACCGGTGGGATGTGAGACACAGATCCTCTCACCTGTCTTTTATTTCCTTTTTGAGTTGTTGAGGTGGGACTTGTTCTGGAAGTGGTCTGGGATCTTGTGAATTCTGATTGGTTGCTGTCTTGCACTTTGCCGGAGAGAGGTAGGGACAGTGAGGAGAGGATGGAGTCCCCAGTGGAGGAGGGAATGGATGCTGTAATAGAGGAGAGTGTTTAATTTACATAAAAGAAGGGGGGAAAAAACAATGGTCATGGGAAGCATTAACATTATAAAATGTAGCACATATTAATTAAACTTTTTAATAGTGATAAATAATTGATATGTATCACAGTTTTTACCTGCAGAGTCCAGGTGTCCGAGACATTTCTCGTGCTGCAGTAGAGTCCTGAGAAGTTGCGGCTGGGATGCAGAGCGTGCACATTCCTCTATAACAGCTGGAGCAGCGGTGAGCCATGATACAGTCTGAAACATGCAGATAGTGAATTATTGGAAAATTAATAATTATAAAATAATAGTTGTATTTTAATACCAGGTAATACTATTAATACTAAATACTAAAATTAATACCAGGTGGATGAAATGCCACCCCATTTCAACTGTTTGGTATGAAAAGTGAAACCCTAGGTGATGAAATCGGTATCAAGTGTAGCAGCACATAAAACTAAAGCAGAGATTGTGTATGTGCACGTTTGTTACGATTTCTGTTCTTAAATTCTCACAGCAGATGTTGAAAGTTTTACTTTTATGCTTAATTAAACTGCTGACAAACTAGTGACTATGTTAAAGCACTGCATATCAAATCAAAGCATATCAGGTTAAATCATACATAAAGTCTGTTATGATGAGGAACCCAGAACCTAATAATGATGCATGTGCACATTATCAGCCAAAATATTTAACCAAAAAGATAATATTGATCCCCCTTTTTACATCAACTAACTTGTGCTTAAAGAGTAGACAGACTATTATTAGTGATTGTACACCAAAATGCTTTGAAAGCATAAAAAATAATCTTTTTCTCTCCACACCCACTTCCTGTAATTTTTTTTATTTTTCGGAACAAAGAGGAGTCATAGAGGCGTAACATTTGCTGAACACAATGAACGGGAGGACATACTTTCATTGTTACATGTTGGTTTTTGTGTGAACACTTTAATAACAAGTTAAGCCGAATAACTGACGAACACGAGTGCGAGTTTAATGTCTTTGGTATAGCATCCTGCTAAAATAATGACTCATGAATTACACAGTCAGCAACGGACAGAAGGTCAAACCTGAGCCAGATCTGGGACAGGAAGCAGCTGGTCCAGTCTGGTCAGAAACTCCCACAGCAGCTTCTCCAGAGCGGAATCAAACTGAGGCCCATACTGGGAGTCAAACTCCTCCTGGAAACATGGAGATGGGTTTAAAAAAAAAAAAAGCATGTGATAAGCAAGTGATCGCACAAGAAGAAAAGAATGACAAGAGAGAGAGAAAAAAAGTTAGCAAACGATGATCATAATCCGAGTCTCACCTTGAAGAACTGCTCTCTTTCTGCTGGATTCTTAAGCAGAGTCTGCACAAGTGTGTGGAAGTTTTTCACAGCCTGTTCTACTTTCTCATCTTTTCGTATTTTCTACAAACAGAAATACAATTAAAAAAAGAAAATTTTAATACAACCATCATTAACTCATTCAAGCTGCACTTTTTTTAACATTCTATCTATCTATCTATCTATCTATCTATCTATCTATCTATCTAACATTCTGATTATTATTTATTACATTAATTTTAGCTCACGTGGATGTTACATTTCCATTGTTCGTAATTGGCAGCACTATAATCCAGAACAACTTGCATTAACTTTCTATCCAACTGAGCAGTTAAGGATTAAGGGCCTTGCTTAGGGGCCCAGAAGACAGCGATTGCTGGAGCTGGGAATTGAACCCATGTGCTTCTAATTAGCTGTTCACCACCTTAACCACTGAGTTACCATTTTCCATGACCAGCATTATGGCTTATAATTATAACCTGTTATTATTATTGGATGCTGCGGCCCCTAAAATCAATGAAATTAATCTTAAAATGTAAGACGAAAACTGAAATTTATTGTTGTTTTTGACTGCATTTACAAACGTTGATGAAACCAAAATGTGTGTAAAAATTGCAAGAAGAGAGAGGTTAAAGGTCACTCACTTTACTGTTGGGTAAAGCCGGAGCACGGAGTCTCTCTAGCTGAGAGAAAATCAGCTCATGGTTAGAATCCTGGGCCACATGGAGCAGCTCCAGGATCAACTAAAGAATAAACACACAAAAAAGTTACCAATCTAATGTATACATCTGATACCAGAAACATGTATGCAAATGTCTGAAATGATTCTGATCTTAAATCTTACCCGAGCCCGCAGGCCTACACTCAGCTTGGCCTGATGTCTATAACTCAGCAACCCAGGTACAGTCTCTGACACAGACGTAACAAACTCCTCCACCTTTCCATAGTGCATGGCATCCCGCTGTTGCATCACTTTCCACATGGCTGCGGAGACCAGTCTCAGAGGAGGAGCCAGCAGCCGAAGGGAAGCAGTGGGCAAAGGTTCATCTGAGTGAAATCGAAGACAAAGTTAGACAGAACTAATATAAATAAATCTGGTCTGATGCCCTTTTATGCCCTCAAAGACATCTCAGTCTCAAACATAAAGTGCACAAACAACTGAATAAATGTCTGATGAATGTGGCAAACAAAATTGGAAACGCATCGAAGGATTAAAAGTCATCTGGTTGGATTCTACCAGATTTCTTGTAAAAAAGTGCCCTTTTTTTTTTTTTTTAAACATTTCGCCTGGAAACAAAGCTGCCATTAGGGCTGTCATGATTATCAAATTTGGGTGAGGATAAATTGTCAAAGATTATTAATTAAGAGGATTAATGGGCAATTATGACGATTTATTGCCTGTTTTAGGGACTAATCGTTTGTTTTAAGGCTTTGACAATTAATTGTTTGTGAAAAACAATTAAGCATTTAAATAAATAATAATAATAATAATAATATTCAATTCATTGTCATTGTGTAAGGTACGTGTACAGAGCCAATGAAATGCTTTTTTCGCATATCCCATCTTAGTAAGTTGGGGGTCAGAGCGCCGGGTCAGCTATGATACAGCGCCCCTGGAGCAGGAAGGGTTAAGGGTCTTGCTCAAGGACCCAACAGTGGTTGGCTTGCCGGAGGTGGGGCTTGAACCCAGGTGTTTCTGGTCTTCAGATCAAATAATGCAACCATTTTATAATCTCTGTAATTTGTGCCTTATTAACACTACTATTTATCTATAACAATATAATTACAGTATTTAAAAAAATCTGCATTATTAAAGCACGCTTGGAGCGTCAAAAAACCCTCAATGCGCCAACTTTCAAATCACACCACTCCACTAACTTACTCTGGTTGAAAGTAGGGTGCTGCAAATACTACAGCTCCCCCTAAAGTTTGCAATCATTGTGGTTGGATTTAACGATTGCGGATAGGTTAAAATAATTGCGATCATGCAATTACTTAATAATTGTGACAGCCTTAGCTGCCATGGCGCTCTAGCCTCCTTAAAAATAAAGGAAGTTGTTGTGTTTACCAGTATTTATGATGCTAAATTTATGTTCATGTTTAAGTTTCGGACTTATTTGTATAGTTTTTTCAGTGAATGAATATTAACTGCACATCTGTCTTATTTTGTAAGGACACTGACTTTTTGTAAATCTACTGTGATTGGTTGCTTAACATGTCAGTCAGGCTTCTTCTCGGCCACTAAAAGCTGTTATGAAGTTCAGACCTACTGCTGTCTCAGATCTGCCTATGTAAATCAATAAACCAGGTAGGGACATGTGAGGAGGGAAATGTCTCAAGTTAAATTACAAGGTGCGATCAACAGTTTACATTCACAAGACTGTGCTAGGCGGTGTAAACTAAATCTTGGACATGGAATAATACATTTATTATGGGATTGTTTACTTTCATAGCTAAATACTCTGGTACTAAAGCTTGCATGCCTGATGTTATTTTAGAGTCACATACCCTATACTCATATACATATTTAGTTACAGTTATGGGGCCAGTCTCAAGGGCCCAGCAGTGGCAGCTAGAATATGCTGGGACTTAAACCCACAACCTTCCGATTAGCAATCCGAAACCTTAACCACTAAGCTACCAGCTGCAACAATGGCAGCAGATATTTATTATTAGTTTTATAAACGCCGATATTATTAAAAAAAAAAACCGACACACTTCCATAGAAAATACGGACATACCGTTAGTGTTGTTGTTGTTTTTACTGCGTGTTGATCCTGATCTCATTTCGAAGCTGTCAAACGTCTCGCGCTTAGAAAATATTTATCAATGTATTCAAATAAAATAGACTTCACCTAATGATTTAGTTTTACTAAAATGAATTTAACATGTTAAACTCGAATGACAACCGAAAAATACACTGTTGAACGCCAGTGTATTAAGCAGCGCAAGTCAACAACAAACACCGGAAAAAACATTTGCCTCCTTTTTCCCGCCGCGCCAAAGAACCACAAAAACTGTTTCCGGTTAAAAGTTCAGATATCCGGTCGCTTTTTAAACATCAAACTGTAGTGCCCTATTTTTTTTTAAGTTATCAACTACACTTAGTATTATTAATTTAATACCAATAATAATAATTATTATTATTAAATTATTATTAATAATAATAATAATATTAGACGAAGAAGAAGAATACACTTCCGTAACATATTCTTGATTTTTACTTTTGTTTTAAAAGTATATTTATATAATATAATTTAACACAAGCAATACAACTAAAAAAGTGTGCCAAGTGTTAACTAATAATAATAATAATAATAAAAAGCAACTGATAACTAAGTGAATTCACAGTGAGGGCCACAAGTATAAAAATTCTACCTGGCAAAGATATACTTATTCATCTAATGTATTTTATTGCCAGGCTTGCTAGCCTACAATATTGATAAAGCATTAAAATGGAAAATAAACATTTTGCTGTTATTAATGATACAAATAGGATGAGTTCAAGTGAAGATGTTTGTATGATAGTCGCACAAACTCTTCTTAAACTTACAACTGATGTGTGTGTGTGTGTGTGTGTAAGGAGGGGGTTAAGCAAGGACACACTCACCTACAACATATTCTGGTTGAAATAAATACATTGCACACAGACACACAAACATACATCCATATGACCTATATTTACACTTAACGTAACGTTACTACAACAATTCTGCCTTTTTGCACACGCGTGAGAAGATGCCTTAATTTTTCTGGAACATTATACAGCCAAGAGGAACAAATCTCTGCTGTGATTGGTTGGGTATTTACCCGCTACATTGAACACAACTATACAAGTCAATAGAAAAACGTGTGTTTTAAATCCCACACAATGCATAAATGCATACTGAGCCTTCTACTATTTTCTCTTATTTTCCCTCTCAAACCTGATTTTGATCTACATCCCTTATTGTCAAAAAAAAATCCTGAGTGCGCTAATGAAAATTCCTTTTCCTAGGTGTTGTTTATGTTGTTTAAAGCTCTAAGCACACTATCAAGTACTGTACAGGACTTTGTCCGATTACATCTCAGTTTGAAACTATCAGGCCGGGACGAAGTTCAGCGAGATAGAGCAGATATCAGGACAGGTCATCCAGCAACGTCAACACTTCCTTATTCAAATAAAAAAAAAAATAGTAAGAACGTTATGTAATGTATACACGTTTAAAGGATAAGTAAGACTGGAGAGCTGAACTTCTCGAGATGGAAACAACATCTTCGCTGATTAAGTAAGCTAATTACTTTGAGTTGCTCAAATCAACAGAGTGTAAATTTAACAGTTTGAAGTTTTGTGAATTTTACACGTCCTTTTAGGTAATCCAAATACTTACTGATAGAAAAATAATAAAAATGATATGACATTGAGTGTTATTTATTTTTAGTGATGGAAAGAGTACTTAAAATTTTTACTTCAGTAAAAGTATTTCTACTTAGGAGATAATTCACTCGAGTACAAGTTGAAGTACTGAAAAATAATATGACTCAAGTAAAAGTAAATTAGTATTTTGTTAAACAACCACTCAAGTTATTGTGTTAGAAAACATTTCACTGTGTAAAATGTGATTTTAAACCATTTAAGTGTAAAATGTGAACTTAATCTCAATTCAGCCCTTACGACTGTTCTATGTGCGTCACACACACAGACTCCTATCATGGTGATAAACTTCTAAATTGATTTGTCTTATGCTTAAACAGATCATAAATGTATACAAAATTGCTAAAATATCCTCATAAACACAGTCAGTTTTGTCTAAAGTCAAGCTCGACATAATTTTTTTTCTTACTTTAATACTAATCACTTGTTTTTACTAATAAATATGTTTATTACTAAAAGTTTTTTGGTCTTATTTAAATTAAAACTCTACCAAGAATCATTATCGAACAACAGAATTGTTCGAAACGATACCCAACCCGACTTAAGTGTCAGACAGTAAAAAAAATAACTAATCTACTAAATGTTATAAACAACAAAAAAATTATTAAGAAAAAAAGCCATACTTGGCTCCTAAAAAGGCATTAGTTTAGAATTTGACCTATAAAAACCATGTTATATAATTTCCCAATAAATGTAGAATTTAAACAGATGATACAGGGTCTGTATCTTCTGCAGACGTCACAGTCTTTGGATGTATTTTTTCTGAATGTAAACTGATGCGAAGTGGCACCAAGTGGTTGTTTTTAAATTAAAATTAGACACACTGATTTTTGAAACCACTATTTCATTCTACTCAAAAATGTAAAAAAATAAAATTAAAAAAACGCCTGTGTCGTATTTGTAATAAGTTACTTACCACCACTGTTCAGTTTAGGTCTACCCAGCTGTCCTGTATAGTCACACCGTAGCGTGTGTTTGTGGATAATGTTGGTCGCTTGTTAAGTCTTACATTTGAAAAGTATTAGTGAATAATTTTCTATTTATTACATAACTGATAAACTGTTTTCTGTCTCATTTTGATCACCTCCTCTCCCGTGTGTTAGGTCCGTGACTCGGCGTGTCTGGGCACCTCAGAGGCCGTTTAGAGTTTGCTCATGGAACAGAGAGGTTAGAAAGGGACTCACTGCATCCACCTTAGAGGAGCTGAAAGAGAAGGTCAGTCAAAAATCCCTGAAAAAAACCCCCCAAAAAAACACAACACAATTTATAAAAAGTAAAGCAAGGTATGATAAATTCCCTAGAAATCATGACGTATTGTTAAAGGAAATTTAGTTATAGTTGTATGAGAAAGTAAATCTATGGGTTTGTAAGAATCAGTAAAATACTGTATCGCTGTATTCATCCTGTTTCGAAGATTTGTTCAGTGTTTTACAACAAATTGTGTATGTGTGTGTTTGTGTATGTTAGGCAGCACACACTCTTCTCCTTACTACGTTGCTATCTTTGGTGTGTGAGGAAGATGGCACTGAGGTGGACTCAGATGAGTTCCTCATAGCCTTGCCAGACAACACAGTGCTAATGGCCCTGGAGCCAGGACAGACCTGGAGACCGCATCCTGTATGTGTGTGTTATTATCATATCTATTGTTATTATGATGTCACCGCTCAGTCGGATTGATTATTTCAGCCCTTACTAATAAATCAGTCAATTCTTCAACCTGTATTTACAAAACATCTTAAGGATAAAAGTAGCTCATGAGAATAATAGGCGTGTCAATCTTAATTTTAAGAATTCATTAGGACAAATTTACAAAGCGATTTAGCGATAAGCTTGTTAGTCTGTGCAACATTAGAATTAGTGAACAGGACTAAGTCTCTAAGACCAAGTCAAATATTGCTGCCAATCTGCCTTCGAAATATAAAACATTTTAGAAACATTTGATGATAATGAGCTATTAAAAAGGTATTGCCTTGATCACGAGAGTATTATGACAGTTGTAGGAATTATTATCTATCTATTATCTTCACAATGTTTTAAATAATACCTGGCTAAGGTTAAAATGCAGCTATGTGGCAATGACCATTTTTATTTTAGGATCTTTGAATTTGGCAACTTAATATTGCACATCTTTAGTAAAAGTTTGACTTAGGAGCTTGGTAAATAGGTGTTAGGAGAAAACTCAGCTAAAACGTTTACCGCTGTTTTAGTGGTAAGATGTTTTGTAAATACGAGCCCAGATGTTTAGTATGTGTGTGTGTGTTTGTGTGAGATTTGACATACTTACTGTTTCTAAAAAAAAAGTATCCTGTTGACAGTTAAGCCAGAGAGGCAGCAGCGTCAAGCCAACCAACGGCAAACCACGCACTGGCCGGGACATCGCTCGAGTGACCTTTGACCTTTATCGCCTGAATCCCAAGGATATTTTCGGCTCTCTTAGTGTAAAGGCCACATTTCAGGGTCTGTACTCGGTCAGTGCTGATTTTCAATGCTTGGGACCGAAGAAAGTGCTAAGGTGAGTGACAGGGGCTGTAGTGAACTGTTACACTATGGTGTGTCTGTGTGTGTGTGGGCTGTTTTTCCTGAAGTTTAGCAGTTGCGGTTATCAGGCAGTTGAATGATGCAAACACAGTGATTGCAACATGGTGGCTAATCTTTAAGGTCGAGTCGCTGTGCTATTCACACTGTAGCTTTGAAGCCATTATTTTTACAAGCTATTAATAAACACATCAAAGTTTTTTCTTTAATAGGCGGGACATTCGAATTGTAAAAGCTTTAATACTTAAATGACGAGACGACTTTGAATGTAACTACTGAATGTTTGCGTGTTGAATAGTTGAATGCAACATCACATTCTTCCTCCTGTCTTTACAACAGAGAGGTTCTCCGAGCAATCTCCACTGTACTTCATGCAGCAGGCCACATGTTGCTCACATCTGCCTCGGTGATTCGCCGGATCATACAGGGAGCCGAACTCCTGCAGGCTCACAGTGCTCGTGAGATTCAGACAGACTGTTGGAACTGACCTGCTGCTTGAATATATATAAAAAAAACAAAACACTATGCAATTTATCCTAGTTCCTTGTTTGCGGTTTCTTCTGCAAGTAATTTAATACAGCACTGCATTATGTGCATTATATTAAATGTAACTTTGTAATTACAAACCGTTTAAACTCTAATTTTATCATGGTAGATGTTTGTAAATGATGGTTATACTACTATGTTAATTATCATGATAAAACTGGTTAATGTTATACATATCGCCTAAAAAATATGTCGTTGTGTAACAGACCATGTTTTTTCTTTTATTGTTGTTTAAGGCTAACAAAGATTTTCTTACACTGTCAGTACTTCGGATAAATCACAGCACCGTTGGATTGTTTTAGGGTATAGTATCAGTACTATAGAGCGATCATGCTATACAAACTTTTTGTCCATTTCATTCAGCCCATGTGTAAATCTATACCAGTCTCTTCGGAGGCGTGGGTTAGAATCCCACCGCTGCCAATGTGCTTCTTTAGGGCAGTGGTGGCTCAAATGGTTAAGGTGCTGAGTTGCCACTGTTGGGTCCTTGAGCAAGACCCTTAACCCTTCCTGCTCCAGGGGCGCTGTATCATAGCTGACCCTGCGCTCTGACCCTCAACTTACTAAGACGGGATATGTGAAAAATGCATTTCATTGGCTCTGCACACGTACCTTGCACAATGAAGTTGAATATATATATATATTTTTATATCTTTACATTCACAGTATTTGGTAGACGTCCTCATCCAGAGCGACTTGCATCTATCTGTTTTATACCACTGAGAAATTGGGGGTTATGGGTCTTGTTTAGGTGCCCAACAGTGGTACCTTGGTGGTGCTCTGAATCGAACCCTAATCCTCTAATTAGCAGACCAACACTTCAATCACTGCACTACCACTTCTTTCCTATTCTTTATCTGCCCAGATTAAATGTACTAATAAGAAAAATCCTGAAGTTCACTTTATTGATTTAAAATGTCATTGTAACCAAGGAAAAAAAAAAACAATTTTTAGAAATAGGTACAAAAATCTTTAAAAGCAGTAAAGGAATTTTCTAGTCTAAACTAAATAATAATTAAATGCATAGAATATCAAATACATTATTCAAACCTGCTTCTGTTGGATTGTGGTCCTGGGTCCTAAATAAATTATAACGGAAAAAAAAGAGGAATTAACATACAAGAACAGGATGTAAAATAATTCTCTTCATTTTTTTTTTTTTTTTTTTTTACACCGACTGTTGGTTTAAAAACAACACTTTTAAAGGATCCATGGCCTGGAAGATCTGAACCACGTTTATACGCTAAAATCAATTTTTTTTCCTTTTAAAATAAACATCTGAAAAAAGGTGCATCAAAAAAGACCTGAAACTAATTTCTATGCACGCTCCTATCCTGTCGAACACTGAAATGCTACACATTAAAAACAGCAGTTTTATCTAGTGCTTGTGTTTTGATTATCGCTCTGAACGTCTGCCTTTGCTTTTTTTTTCTTCTTCTTTTTTTTTTTTTTTTAGTGTTATAAATAATTTTAGCTTAAACGAAACCGTTCAGAACGACACAATTAAATACATAAATACGTTGTCTATTAAAGGTCCTGATGAGGCACTGGATCAGATTAATGCAACAATCCGTTAGTGGTGAGAAACACTGGACATGAGAACATCAGACAGAAACCAGAAGAAGAAAAAAATCTTCATGAAATACAGCATTTGGCAGCAATGTAGAGTCCAGCCTCTACTGTCCTGCTATTCGAAATACTTCTTTGACATTTAATCTAAATATTCTCCAGGGTCAAAATTCACCCCCTGGCAGTACTGAGGAAGCTGTTTTGTATAATTTGTCCCAGGATTTTTCTTCACTCGCTTCTGTCCCATTACTGGTTTGTGGTGCCCTAAACCTAACACTGGGATCTGTCCCCCCTGTCCTTCTCCTGCTCCTGGGCCCCTTTCCTGCTCTCTTCTGCTGCTTTAGGACACTTGCTCGTACGCGCTCTCTGTCGTCCGGGTGAACCCAGCGCAGGTTAGAGTGTTTAATGTGGTAGCGTGTGTCTCCATACCACTGAACGATCTCAGTCCGGGTCAAACCCGTCTTCTGCTGCAAAACCGTGTAGTCTTCGCTGGTGGGCCACTGGCAGTGCAGGAAACTCTGCCTTAGCATGTTTAACTGCTCCCACGTCTTCTTCCGGAGGTTGGGCTCGGGACCCAGGCTAGGGTTCCAGCCTTGAAGGAGTGATGGAGACGGGGAAGAGGAGGCAGGAGACGGAGAAGGGACACTAGCGTTCTCTCGCCGATCCTGTTTAACAGAGTTCTGGCCGTCTTTGTCCGATGGCTCGTCACTCTGTTCTTCTTTCCTTGTGTCTGATTCGCTGACATCATCTTCTAAAGGTCCCTGGTAATCGTCCATGTTTACATCCAGCTCAAAATCAAGTCCTGCCCCTGAGTTCTCGCCATCCTCCGGAAACTCGTCGCTGTTTAACTGTTGTTGAAGTCTTTCCAATGACTCCTGTGATTGACTCGATTTGGCAAGTTCAGCCAGCCAGGAACGGCCGCTCCGGCGCAGCTGGTAGCGACTGTCAGCAAACCATTTCCGAATCTCGTGCCGTCCAAGCCCAGTGACGCGCTGTAGCCGCTGCACCTCAGCCTCAGACGGCCAGTTCTTTTGGACAAAGCTGCGGCGAAGCGCCATCAGCTGGGCTTTGGATTTCTTTCGCTGCTGGGTTATAGGAGGGCCACAAACCACGGCCGATTTGGCCAGAGCTTGATAAGTGCTGGAACTCTCAGCCTTAGGCTCAAGAGGAGGTAAATGATTCAGGTCTGTGGGCAACTGAGCAAGGTCTCTGTCCACAAATGCATTCTGCAAATTAGCCACACGCTGGTTTGCAGTTTGCTGTTGAACAAAAGTCTCTAAACCATTGCTGTACTGAGGAACGTTGCTGTTTTGCCTGCTGTTTAAGTCACTGGCTTCATCCTGGGGAAAAACTGGTTGTGGTGTGTAGTGTGCATAACCCGTAAAGACGTCCGTCACAGGTGCCTGGTTAACAACCTGTAGTTGCGCCTCAGGTGTCCTCTCTTCACAGGCTAAAAAATCCTCTTCTTCCCCCTCACCCCCCTCCCTGAGCGATATTCTTTGCAGACGACGCAGCTTAAGCCGTGTCTGCCGGATGTCATCATCTGCCCAGCTGATTCCGTAGCGGACGCGCTGCATCATAAACCAAACTTTGACGCGCTCGGCTGAGAGGGAGCAGCGGCGTGCTAGAGCGCTAGCCTCCTGCTCTGTAGGGTAGGGAAAGGCATTAAACGCTTCTACCAGCTCTGAAACAGCATCCAACTCTTTAACTTGCTCAGAGCGCACCCACACCAGCTTCAGTCCTTCAGACACCAGAGGAAGACACACCAAGTGCGTCTGGTTGAGGCCGGACGTGCCTGAGGAGGCTGCGTCCTCGCTTTGGCTTCCTTTAGTGGACTTTGATGAAGATGATGGTTTTCTCTGAGGCAAAATAGAGGCAGGAGAAATGCTTTGGCTGTTTTTGGCAGCAGGTGTGTTTTTTACAGTGTCTTTTTGTGCTGCTTGTACCTGGTTCTCTGCATTGCATGTATTTATGCTGGTCTCTTCTGAGTCCATGGGTGAGGAAGACATGGACCCTTCGGAAAATTCTGACTGTAAAGGAAAAAAAGAGATATAATGTGAATATAGGTTACATTAATTTTATATGCTGTATTAATTATTGATACCAGCATAAACATAAATATGGGAAATAGCAGCATAGGGGTTAGGATTGCTAACTGGATGATCGGGGTTCGATTCCCAGCACCACCAAGTTGACACTGCATTGGGCATCTGTCAAATGCTATAAATATAAATATCTATAAACAATTATTTTTTATTTAGTTTAACTGAGCGGCAGGCCCAGCATTGGAAGATTGGTGGTGCAGGGAAATTAACTCATGATCGTCCAATTAGCAGTCCAACCCCTTAACCACCTTAAGAGTTATTACTTTCCAATCATATTCTGCATAACCTGACAAAAAAGCTAAAATATTTTATTAATAAACACAATAACAAGCAGCTCTATAGAACTCCAGAGCAGGATATTATTATTATTATACTAATACTATTATTCCCTAAATTAAAAAAACCCTAAAACTGGAAGCTATCCTGCTTTGGACAATGTTAGACAGTAGTATTATGATTAGCTTAGCATAATCCGAACCTATTATTAAACAGAACTAACACACAACGGCCTGTTATTTGACAACAACTGTTATTGTAAGAGGTTTTTTATTAGAAGACGCTTATTTAACAATTATTGAAAGAGTCTCCGGAGGCAGTCTTTAGAGGGAGGGACTTCCGGTTCCTCAGGTTTTTTTCTTCTTTAATTATAGATTAAAAAAAAGTGACGGGTAGAGAAACTGGGCTTATTGTTGTTTGCTAATGATTAAAATGATATATGATGGAACTTGTTTCTTCCACCATTAAATTGTAGCTTTTTAACTAAAACAAAGATTAAGTACTTTCACATCACACCCGTATGTAATTTTTTCAGAAATAAACCAAACAAATAATAAGGCAAAAACATTTTGTATATGTCGCTGGTTAATAAATATATATTTTTATATATTATAATGGAACGCTGAATGTGTAAACTTTGACTCAACAAAGAAAAACTTTTGTAATAACTATTATTGTTCGGTTCATTTGAAAGGTTCCTACAAATTGTTGTAGGTGGGGCTGTAATTAGTGGTGCACCACAAGAGAATAGAACATTTAAGGAAAGGAATGAATGATGAAATATGTCCTCCAGCGTTTGTACGCTAATTTTTTCTCAGGCGTCTTTTGTTTTAATTAAGCGATAAATATTACCCCATCAACCCAACCGCTGTGCTGTCGTGTTCCTGACAGTCTCCGTTTGAGATATAAAAGCACTAACTTACATTTCCTGCAGCTGGGCTCTTCTGCCCCTCTGAAGTTTGGTCTCCTTTGTCTTTACTGTCATCTTTTGCTGAGCTCGAGCAGGCCGGAGCAGTGATGGGATGAACAGAGTGCAGATGTTGACTAAGAGAGCAAACATCTTTCGCTTTAAAGCCGCAGATCCGGCATTCGTAAGCATCGCTCGCCTCGCTGTCTCTCGCCTCTTTTTCCGCCTCCACGCTCAATCGCACCTCCAGCTTCCGGTTTTCCTCGCATCGCTGCTGCTGCCGCGGGTGTTCACACTGCTGCATGGCGACCTGCTAATGAAAAAAGAAAAGAAAAAAGATGAATAACCTGAGACCAACTCGTGAAAATAGACATAACGCATCACTATTGATTAGGCTATAGGTAGAGAAGGATTTGGATAAATATCAGATCTGCAGATCGTGGGTTTAATTCAACCTGCCAGCATTGGGCCCCTGAGCATGGCCCTTAACTTTCTATTGCTCAGTTGAAAATGAGATACTTGTAGGTCGTTCTGGATAACGGCGTCTGCTAGATGCCAGAAATGTAAATAACTCTGGATAGTTTACTGCGAAGGCCATTCACGAAATTAAAGAGAACTACAGTAATGAAGACATTCTTATAAATACTACGATATTTCAGCAAATATGGTAGCTTATAAATCATTTACGGCATTTGGCAGACACCCTTATCCAAAGCGACTACTATTAATCTCCTTTATACATCTGTGCAATTAGGGGTTAAGGGCCTTGCTCAGGGGCCCAACAGTGGGAGCTTGGTGGTGCTGGGAATCGAACTCAGATCTTCCAATTAGCATTAACTTCCGGTCAGAAAGTGCAACATGGCAGCTTAAATAACAGTTTATCAAATTCATATTCTGTAACTACTGATACCGCTATTTTCGCTATCATGTTTTTTCTCAAACAAACCATATTTAATAAGTAGAAACTATTCAAACATGTGGGTAAACAATTAAAATATCAAAATACACGTGCGCTAAATGTCATTCTTTACGGTTTCAGACTCTTGTTCATACCAGCCGCTGCACCGCCATGACAGTTATGGAGGTCTAACTGTTAAAGTGGTGTTAACTCATGGCGACACACGGTACAGCACAGCTACATGAAGCGTTCATCCTCTGGCTAAAAGCTAACGCTATCGATCTGCTAGTCGGAACAAAGGCTTTTAGCTCTGCGGCTATAGCTAACCCGCTGGAACAACATGGCTGGATATCTGAATGAAGCCGTGTGAAACCAGAACAGCTGATGATCTTAGGCAAAACGCGTTACTGTCCCGGGATAACTAAGATGGCCCGCGTTAAGAAGGCCGTAATGAGCTGCCAGCGTAGGTAGGACTTGCCTCAGATGGTAGTTGTCAATCTGTCACAGTTTGGTTTTGTCGCATCTTCGCTGTGTGAAAATAGAAACGCTGAAAATGGTCCGGATTCAAAATAAAAGCCCCGGGACATTCTCCAGTTTTCATTCATTTTAGTTTGGACCACAGTGAATTCCAAAGTATACACACACACACACACACACACACACAATTCTGCATAACCTGGCAACAAACTATATTTTTATTGACAGCATCTGGTAGACGCGATCGACTTACATTGATCTCTTTTATACAACTGAGGAATTGGGGGTTGCTCAAGGGCCCACAATGGATATTAGCCACAGTGGTGGTTTGGTGGTGCTGGGAATTGAACCCCAGTCTGTCCCGGTATCAGTCTAAAACCCTAACCACTAAGCCACCACTTCCCCTATATTGTTTATTAATAAACATTGCAACAAGTATCTCTATAGAAATCCAGAGCAAACCCTAGGTAAGTAGAACTTTTATTAATATTATTCCATTCATTAATTAAAATAGTCAGTAAGATTAATGGACGGAAATGTTTACAGCTCTACACATGATGGGCTACATTTCGTGAGTGAGACTCATAGCAAAATTATAGTCTGAATGAAAATTCTTCTGGTTTGCAAAAAATGATTATTTACAGCTAATATCCATTATTCCCCACTGAAGCTCGGGACTAAAAACCGTAACTCTCACACAAGTGGTCCAGATTAGATAGTGGTATTTACTAGGGTGAGAAACATCATTTCAGATGTGTGTGTGTGAGTGTGTGTGTGTGTGTGGGATCTCCTTTTTTTAAACTTTGTTTAATTAGAGGGTTTTATCTTTGTTGCACATAATTGTCTTAAAATGCAATTTATACTTTTGCACTTGCATGTTATTATATTGCAAACTGTGTTTAGTGTACTATGTTTTGCATATATAATTATATACTTGTATATACAAATATACTTGTATACACACTATTCTATTCTAGTCAACAGTCCCCAGTCTAATCTAAAAACCATCAACAATAAACATGCAAAACAATATACGAGTCGAGTTTTTGTTCAAATTTTTTTATTATTATGTTTGCACAAAGACAGCAAAATAAACTCGATATTTAAGCAATTTCTGTGTTTTTCTCTTCCTTCTATGAATTGTTAAGCAATTACCTCCCTGTTCAGTTTTTCACTATGGATATGACACACATCAACATGGTTTAGGTGTGACTGTGTTATTAATGTGCTTTTGAGCCATGTGTTTAATCGTTTAAGACCGTTGCATGCAATAAGTGTACGACATAATAAACTTTCCAATGCTGCAACAAGCACTAGGGAAAGTAAATATGCCGATTGGGTCAGTTGCATTCGTTCATTCATTTTCTATACCCGCTTATTTCCTAATCTGGGGTCACGGGGATCTGCTGGAGCCCATCCCAGCCGCCTCTGCAAGGGCGAAGGGCAGGTCGCCAGTCCGTCGCAGGGCGTCAGCTGCATTAGTGCTCCTAAATATTTCAGTCATATACAGCACATTGCTAATTCAGTACATACACTGCTAAATGCAGATACTTAATATTTCTAACTGACGCGTTTCTAATGATCTGTTTATATGAACCGTGAACACATCTGCAACAGAAGCCACTGAGTAATTTAGAAACAAATAATATTACAGCATTTTAAAATCAATCCTAAATGTAACAAAGCCAAAGCCGTCTTCAGGTCAAAATCCTTCTATAACAATAGAATATTTCAATAGTACAAAGTTGGTGCAACATTTAAAGTCGGATAAAATTAGCAAAAATAAAAAACAGAAAATTTAAGCCGATCCTATGACTGACAAAACATTTAGTTTTGCATGAACTTTTAATGTTTTATGTAATTACATTTTTTTTAGTCTAAAACACTGTGTGGATCTTAAAAGGGGGGGGGGGAAAAAGACAATTTACAATGATAAGTTTGATTTGGAATATCAGAAAAAATCTTCAGGTTTTCCACCGTTCAACCTTAAACCTTTTGTTCATACAGGAGAGATGATCAGTGGTGCTAAATTTTTACCTTCCTCTTTTAAACCAGGACTAAAGTATGGATAGAGTTTCTCTGTGAAAGTCTGACCAGTAAAAGAGTAAATATGAGAGCTGGACTTTACATCATAAAAAGAGACCAGACCCTCCTCATAATCCACAAACACCCCCACAGTCTCCACTTTCTCTCCCGGTGTGAGAGAGACAGAAGGACCAGCACAAGCCTTGTACTCATTCCTGTTCCTCAGCAATATAGTCCAGTATCCATTCTGAGGATTCAGTTTAATCTTCCCTTTTCTGTTGATAGACACTTTGGCAACTCCTAAATCCCAACGAGTTTTCCCTTTGACCTGCACCTCATAATAAAATCTCCCTGAGGAGAAACTCTGCTTTCCCAGAACACAGACACATTTATCAAACCTCTGTGGTTTATCAGGGAGATTCTGTTGTGTGTGTCCATGTGTCACTTGTTTTCCAACAGCAGATAGGACGAGTTCAGGATGAGCTGTATCAGGATCCAGAGTCACGTTCACTGAGAGAAACAGACAATGTTTTATATAAGTATTTGGGTTCAAAATTGAATAATCATCCAGTGAATCATAGTCCTTGTGAAAGATTGAAAAATTAAACAAGTTTAAAATGTCACTAAAGAAAGTTAAAAGTGTCTATTAGAAAGGAAAAAGGTGTTTCGAGAGATACAGTTCTTGGTGTGTGGAGGGCTGCACATGGAGGAGTAAATCTACAGTAGATCAGAAGAAAGGAGAATCTTTCAGCATGGTGAGTGTTGGTCTGTGATCTTCTGCATTGTCAGTGAGCAGAGACAGGAACACTGACCTGTAGGAGGTGGAGATGTTCCTCAGTGTGTGAGAGCTGCTCCAACTCAGTGATTTCCTGCTCCAGCTCTTTAATGAGTCTTTCAGCCTGCCTCTCTGCTGCTTTCTGCTTCTCCTCCATCACCTCGAGCAGCTCAGCCTGACTTCTCTCAATGAAGCGAATTAGAGCAGTAAAGACTTTAATACTGTCTGCTTTCTTCTTCTCTGTGCTTCTCTAAAGGACGAACACATGTACACTTTACAATAAACAGTCAACTACTGATTGGTATGATTAGTTTGTATCTACAAAATATAATAAAACTCATGTTATGTTTGTACACACTTTGTTGAGCTCTGCGGAATGTTTAATCTCTTGTATTTTCTTCAGTCGATCCTGAATCATCTGCTGCACATCTGTCTGTGTTTTCACCAGCTGAGACTGAGGACAGAGTAAAGAATAATATAATATAAAAAGTAGTAGATTATTTTTGTTTTTAAACGAATTCGTATAAATGTTTTATCGTAAATAATTTCAATTATTTAGTAGGTTTACATATTTATTTTGGAGACTTGTTCGGTAAAGAGTAAAATTCAGCTGTATAACTAGGTGTAAAATGCTTTACAATATCTTCATTATATTTTTGGAATTTAAACTGCTAATATACAGATGTTATCTACTTGATCTATTACTGTATAAATTAGTCTGGTTTATTATAAAAATGTCTTAAATTAATGGTAATCAGTGTTTCATACCTTCCTCTCTCCGCTCTCCTCCTCTATAGGAACAGTGTTGTGATTCTTGTGCTCGGTCTCACAGCAGAACTGACACACAAGCGTCTTATCATCTCTACAGAACAGCTCCAGAGCTCGCTCATGTTTCTGGCATATGAAGTCCTCCAGGTTCTTTACAGGGTTTATTAGTTTGTGTTTCTTAAATTTGGAAACATGATTATGTGGCTCTAAATGAATTTTACAGAAGCTTGCACAACAATTCAGACAGGATTTCAGGGCCTTCAGCTTTTCTCCTGTGCAGGCATCACAAAGAACCTCAGATTTATCAGGAACACTTTTCTTTTTAAAGTGATCTGCAACCTCTCTCAGTGTTGTATTAACCTTTAGTTCAGGTTTCTTGGTGAATTTCTCTTTACATAATGGACAGTGACAGTGTTGACTCTTCTTCCAGCACTGTGTAATGCAGCTCTTACAGAAATTGTGTCCACATGAAGTGGTGACTGGATCAGTGAACACCTCCAGACAGATTGAACACAGCAGCTGCTCTTCAGACAGGAGACCGCTGGAGTCACAAGAAACTAGATATGATAGATTACACAGAAAATACATATTTTTGGAAAAAAATATTAAGGTAAATATTATATATACACTGTCTAACTGAAAATTTTGTTTCTGTTTAAGTGATTTCATAAACAGCATATTTCGTGTCTTATGTCTATTGTCCTTCAGAAAGTACAAGTTACCATCTGGCTATAGTGTATTTATGGGGGAAGTGGAAGTGCAGCGATTAAGGTGTTGGACATCTAATTGGAAGACTGTAGCATCTCTGACTTCTCGGGCGGCGGACTCGCGGAGAGTTAATCCGCAAGCATCTAATCAGGCGGACTCGGGGAGAGTAAATCCACGAGTTTCTAGTCAGACAGGTTTGCGGAGAGCTAACCTGCGAGTTTCTAGTCAGGCATGCGCATAGCCACAACTGCATGCCGTTGCTAGGCAACGCCGCCAGAAAGTCTAATCAGGGAAATACAAGACACCTGACCGGTCATTTAGATAGCACCAGGTTTGGGGCGCAGCCCTGGTATAGGAAAATAAGAAAAGAGAAGAAAATCAGAAAAGAAAGAAAAATAAGAAAAGAAAAGATCCAAGACAAAAGAAAATTTAAGAAAAAAGCACTCCATTATCCTTCCTCCCTTCTATAGCTCCGGGCCTTACAGCAGGGGTGCACCACCTGCAACATCAATTCCCAGCACCACCAAGTTTCCACTGTTAGATTAGATTCAAATTTATTGTCATTGTACAAGGTACATGTACAGAGCCAATGAAATGCAGTTAGCATCTAACCAGAAGTGCATAAGTGGCTTATTTAACATAAATAGCAGTGTAATAAATAAGAGTATTGAGGTTGATAATTACAGAGGTAAGAGTGAATAATGTACAGAAGGTGCAGTAGTATGTAATATATAGTATCTATCAATAAGGGTATATATAGTATAATACAGTTATAGCAGTGCAAAGGAATGACAATGGATATATATACATGTGTGTGTTTGTATGATACAGAAAATACAGAGTAAATACTGAGTAACCACCAATTACTCAGCTGTATAAAAGGGATAAATGTAAGACGCTCTGGATAAGGACGTCTGCCGAATGCTTTTCTTTAACATGGTGTAAAAAAATACATTTGTGTTACTTACAGGAATCTGGCCTGCCCATGCGTTGCTGTCTGCTTCTTAGTTGTGGTGTTGAAGATTCTGTCATTTTTCTACTCCTGTTAAATCTTAAGATCAAGAAATTATTTATAATACACAGTTAACAGTGTGTATGAAGTGTTTTAAAGGTAAGTAAGAAAACAGTCCTAAACACTGATACTGAAAAATTCAGTTTCAAATTAAAATAAAAACGTTTTGTAAACATTTTAAACTTTACTGGGCATTTTTACTTTTACTAGGCCGTCTTATTTTGTTTATTCGATGTAGCTAACAAGTTTTATAAGCTATGAACTTGGTATAATATTTAAAATAGATATTTCTCTGTTACAGATTTAATGTTAGTCTCCCTCTCTTCGGCAAAACAGCTTAAACTCTAAAACTTTTACTTAACACTCACCTTTATTCTTCTCCTCGTTTTTTGTGGAAAGGCAAACGTTTGCGTTTGCTTTTTCTTCCCGAAGTTTTTAAAATATGATTTTCTTTCGTAAAATTAGTTGATATTTGAGGCTTTTCGACTTTTGTTTCCAACCGATTTCGTTTCGCTTTCGGTTAGTGAGACGTTACTTCCTTGTTCGGGGCTTGATTGTGTCCCGTTCCTACGGTGGCCGAAAAGTGCATTACAAAATAACAACACGAGTAAACAAAATAAACAATCGGAAAACAAGATAACAGATGGAAAACTTTTTCTCCTTTCTGCTGTTCCTTTTTTAGGGGTCGCCTCGACATCCTTTTCATTCACACCCACTAACTTCATGTCCTCGTTTATCGCATCCATATACCTCCTCTTTGGTCTTCCTCTTTGCCTTCTGCCTGGTAGCTTCATTTTTAACATCCTCCTAGCAATAAATTCACTATCCCTCCTTTGTACATTTCCAAACCACCTTAAGCTGGCTTCCCTGACTTTCTCCCCAAAACATCTAACATGAGTCGTCCCTCTGATGAACTCATTCCTAATCCAGCCCAACCTCATCACTCCCAAAGAAAACCTCAACTTCTTCAGCTCTGCTACTTCCAGCTCTGCCACCTGTCTCTTCCTCAGTGCCACTGTTTCTAAACCATACATCATAGCTGGTCTAACCACTGTCTCTAAACCACACATCATAGCTGCTCTCACTACTGTCTCTAAACCATACATCATAGCTGGTCCCACCACTGTCTCTAAACCATACATCATAGCTGGTCTCACCACTGTCTCTAAACCACACATCATAGCTGCTCTCACTACTGTCTCTAAACCATACATTATAAGCATGTCTACATTATAGCTGGTCACACCACTGTCTCTAAACCATACATCATAGCTGGTCTCACCACTGTCTCTAAACCATACATCATAGCTGGTCTCACCACTGTCTCTAAACCATACATCATAGCTGGTCACACCACTGTCTCTAAACCATACATCATAGCTGGTCTCACCACTGTCTCACCACTGTCTCTAAACCATAAACCATACATCATAGCTGGTCTCACCGCTGTCTCTAAACCATACATCATAGCTGGTCACACCACTGTCTCTAAAATACCATAGCTACATCATAGCTGGTCTCACCACTGTCTCTAAACCATACATCATGTCTCTAGCTGTCATACAAGCTGGTCTCACCGCTGTCTCTAACCATAAACCATACATCATAGCTGGTCTCACCACCTACTGTCTCTAAACCATACATCATAGCTGGTCTCATACAATCTGGTCTCGCCATCTCACTGTCTCTAAACCACTATAGCATCATAGCTGGTCTCAAACCAACATACTGTCTCTAAACCATACATCATAGCTGGTCTCACTGTCTCTAAACCATACAGCTGTCTCTCATACACTGGTCTCACCACTGTCTCTAAACCATACATCATAGCTGGTCTTACGGCCTCTACTGTAACCATACATAGCTCATAGCTGGTCTCACCACTGTCTCTCTAAACCATACATCATAGCTGGTCTCACCACTGTCTCTAAACCATACATACTGGTCTACGGCTCTTCACGTGTCTCTAAACCATACTCAGGCATCATAGCTGGTCTCACCACTGTCTCTAAACCCAGACATACATCATAGCTGGTCTCACCACTGTCTCTGTCTAAATACCATAAAACATCATAGCTGGTCTCACCGCTGTCTCTAAACCATACATCATAGCTGGTCTCAACCATACTCATAGCCACTGTGGTCTCTAAACCATACATAATGTCTCTAAACCATACATCAAAAACTGCTGGTCTCACATACATATAGCTGGTCTCACCACTGCTCTTACGTCTCTAAACCATACATCATAGCTGGTCTCACCAAATGGCAAAACCATACTCAATCTACAACCATACCCATGGCTGTCTCTCTAAACCATACATCATAGCTGGTCTCAACCACCATACTGTCTCTTACTCTCTAAACCATACATCATAGCTGGTCTCACGCGTCTCACTGTCTCTAAACCATACCATACATCATAGCTGGTCTCACCACTGTCTCTAAACCATACATCATAGCTGGTCTTACGCACTGTCTCTGTCTCTAAACCATACATCATAGCTGGTCTCACCATAGTCTCTAAACCATAAATCCAGTCTGTCTCTAAACCATACATCATAGCTGGTCTTACCATACATCATAGTCTCACCACCACATGCTGGTCTCACTGTCTCTAACAAACATACATCTACTGTCTTGTCTCTAAACCTCTAAACCATACATCATAGCTGGTCTGTCCATCTAAACCTACATCATAGCTGGTCTGTCTCTAAACCATACATAGCTGTTCTATAGCTGGTCTCACCAGCTGTCTCTAAAACCATACATCATAGCTGGTCTCTCTAAACCACATGTCTCTGTCTCTAAACCATACATCATAGCTACCACTGCTGGTCTCTACCACCAACATCATAAGCTGCTGTCTCTAAACCATACATCATAGCTGGTCTCACCACTGTCTGTCTCTAAACTGTCTCTAAACCATACATCATAGCTGGTCTCACCACTGTCCATCATCTACTGTCACCATCATAGTGGTCTCTGTCTCTAAACCATACATCATAGCTGGTCTCCACTAGCTCTAACATACATCATAGCTGGTCTCACTGTCTCTAAACCATACATCATAGCTGGTCTCACCACTGTCTCTAAACATCAAGCTGGTCATACCATACATCATAGCTGGTCTCACCACTGCTGTCTCTGTCTCTAAACCATCATCAGCTG
This sequence comes from Bagarius yarrelli, assembly GCA_005784505.1. NCBI lineage: Eukaryota > Metazoa > Chordata > Actinopteri > Siluriformes > Sisoridae > Bagarius > Bagarius yarrelli. Next base: position 1,612,898 of record VCAZ01000053.1, read on the forward strand.
GTCTCTAAACCATACATCCATAGCTCTAAACCATGCCTACATCATAGCTGTCTCACCGCTGTCTCTAAACCATACATCATAGTGGTCTGTCTCTAAACCCATACATCATAGCTGGTCTCACCAACGCTGTCTCTACTGTCTCTAAACCATACATCATAGCTGGTCTTGTCTCTAAACCACATCATAGCTGTCTCTAAACCATAAACCATGTCTCTACATCATATAGCTGGTCTTACCACTGTCTCTAAACTACATCATAGCTCTCTGTCTCTAAACCATACATCATAACCAGCTGGTCTCTAACCACGCTGTCTCTAAACCATACATCATAGCTGGTCTTGTCTCTAAACCATACATCATAGCTGGTCTCACCTCTAACCATAAGCTCATAGCTGGTCTCACCGTTCTCTAAACCATACATCATAGTCTCACCACTGTCCTCTAAACCATAATCTTACCAACATCATCAAGCTGGTCTCGCCACTACGTCTCTCTAAACCATACTGGTCATAGCTCTACTACACCGCTGCTGGTCTCACCATATCTGCTGTCTCTAAACCATACATCATCTAGCTGGTCTCACCACTGTGGTCTCTAAAACCATACATCATAGCTGCTCACCATAGCTGGTCTTACGTCTCTAAACCATACATCATAGGTCTCTACCACTGTCTCTGTCTCTAAACCATACATCATAGCTGCAGTCTGGCTCTAAACCATACATCATAGCTGGTCTCACCGCTGTCTCTAAACCATACATCATCAGCTGTCTCACCACTGTCTCTACCATACTCATAGTCTCTGTCTCTAAACCATACATCATCATAGCTGGTCTCAACCACTGTCTAAACCATACTCTAAACCATACATAGCTGTCTCTAACCATACATCATAGCTGGTCTCAACCCCCTGGTCGCCACTGTCTCTAAACCATACATCATAGCTGGTCTTACGGCTGTCTCTAAACCATACATCATAGCTGGTCTTCTCTACATCACACATAGTCTCACCACTGTCTCTAAACCATACATCATAGCTGGTCTTACCACTGGCTTGTCTCTAAACTGTCTTACGGCTTATCTCAAAACCATACTCATCATAGCTGGTCTTAAACCATCATAGGCTCACACACTGTCTCTAAACCATACATCATAGCTGGTCTTAAACCAACCTACATACATAGCTGTCTCTAAACCATACTCTAGCATGGTCTCACCACTGTCTCTAAACCATACATCATAGCTGGTCTCACCGTCTCTACTATACCACTGTCTCAAACTGTCTCTAAACCATACATCATAGCTGGTCTTTCACCACCATCATAGCTGGTCTCACAGTCTCTAAACCATACATCATAGCTGGTCTCACCGCTGTCTCTAAAACACCATACATCATATCTGTCTCATGTCTCTAGCTCTCTACCACTGTCTGGTCTTTAAACCATACATCATAGCTGGTCTCATCATAGCTCTCACCACTGTCTTACTAAACATACATACTGGCTCACCATCCATACATCATAGGGTCTCTGGTCTCTACCACCACTGTCTCTAAACCATACATCATAGCTGGTCTCACCACTATAGCTGGTCTTAACCATGTGGTCCTTACAAACCTAGGCTCATAGCACTCTCTAAACCATACATCATAGCTGGTCTCACCACTGTCTCT
>VCAZ01000053.1:1619568-1792068 GCA_005784505.1 Bagarius yarrelli
CTTTGCCCTTTTTACTATTTTTCTGAGCCATTTTGCACAAACGATTCGATTAAACAACTTAAGAACAGAACAGATTTATAACCTTCGTGAACGATTTCCTCTGGTACTCCGTTACCAAGCAACGGGATACACACAACAATCACAATAAAGAACTGAGAATAAAGTGTTTATTATCATGCATACTTTTAATCCAGATTGGTATTTGTGGGTATCATATTTTATTATCCTTTTAAAAGCTATTTCCTGGTGGATTTCGATAAATTAGTATTAATTTGCTTGTCTTATATTTTTGCTAGTGTGAACAGGAAGATAAGCAGTACTGAACAGGGTATTTATAGTATAGGAAAGGGAGTATATATATACACACACACACACACACTTAACGTTAGCCTTTTTTAGTTATTTTTAAATGATCCGAATCATTTGAATCGATTCAGTAGGGTTTCAAAAGGGCGGGCTTTAAAATGATTCAGTATGAACATCCCAAGACGCACAAAAGACTTTTAATGAATAGCGTAATCCTTATGACGTAACAATGCTACATCCTTATGACAAATTAATTATACACTTTAAATTTTTCTTTAAAAATAAATAATTAATAATTAATTCATTTTTTTTTCTTTGACTAACCGTATCTTTACAACGAACCAGACAAACACAGCTATGGCTGTTGAGAAACGAACCGAATCTTTTTTCGACGGAGAACCGATTCGATTTGTTCAAGATAATAAAAATGAATCACTCGCTAGCGACAGTCGGAGAAACAGACCATCGCAATCGAAAATTCCAGCTTTATTGAACTTACATTATTTTTCGACACCGATTTATATTTGAGTAATCAGAAACAGATTTTAGTATTTGAGTATTTCTCCGACTCTTTGGGCACTAAATGGTTAAACAGGGCTTTAGTTAAGTGCAGCATCCGAAGGCTGCTTAGCTGTGTACCTGGAAGAAAAGGATGGAGAGATGGAGGCAGTCTAGTGTGCGCTGATCACACCAGTTTTCCCTTTTGTTTTCGAGCCATAAAATCACAGCGATGGACCTGAAAGAGGAGTTTCTTTGCGGGGTTGTGGAAGGTAAGCAACGCAGTCCCGCAAACTGAGTGTGTTTGTGTAGTGAATTAGATCTGATATGACGATTGCATGGATCATCACTTTTTATCGACAAAAGAAATATAGCAGAATCTACCAGATTTTGGCCAAATTCAGGCCAACAATTATTCCTTTTCTTTTTCTTTTATTATTATTTTTTTTATTGTATATAGTGGTCGAACAGCTGATTCATTTCATGCATTATAAATAACCACATTCAGAGTGTAAGTGAACACACATACACACACACACACACACACACACACACACACACACTTCAATACACAGTAGCTTAAAACATCCAATCTCACTATCAGTTATCAATACAAAACACTCCTGTTTGATATTGATTTTTATTTCCAAGAAATAAACTATTTTTAACAGGATGCAGGGGAGCAGTTCAGGGTTATCAGTGTTTAAGTTCTTTTAATTAAAAAAACTACTAATCCTCACAAGGACCAGCTAAATGTCATCACAAGGTCAAAGCTTTAAGAACTTCTTTTGTTTTTCAAAAAACTCTTTCTTTCTCTCTTTCTCTCTCTCTCTCTCTCTCTCTCTCTCTCTCTCTCTCTCTCTCTCTCTTTCACGCACGGGCTCACTTGCTCTATCTCTTTCCATTCTCTTTTTTTCCATCTCTCTCTTGTTCTCTTTCATTCTTTCTCTCGTCATCATTCTCTCTCTCTCTCTCTCTCTCTCTCTCTCTCTCTCTCTCTCTCTCGCTCTCTCTCTTAGCTTGTGTCTGTATATCCAGGTAAAATTATTGGCTCTGTAAAGGAAATGCTAGTCTGAAGATATATAGGCTATTTTTTGCTTTGTACATTGACCCACTTCTGTCCTACAGCAGCACCCAGCCTGCTTCAACCGAAACATGCATAAATACAAGAAAACATGTGATAAATAACTTTTCTTTTACTATAAATATGTCCCTAGATCTAGGCCTCATGTTTTATCCTGCAAAACAAAGCATTCTATCTATAACTTTCAGGATTGTTAATCCAAACTTCAAGGGCTGTTTGATTCCTGAAATTGCCCTGAGAACATGATATTTCCATGTTCACCTTTGGTCTTCAGGGTTTCCTTTTGGTACTCAGGTTTCCCCCAGTTTAATGACATGCAGTGTAGGCTAAAAGTATCTCCACATTTTCCATAGTGTATGAGAGTGTATATGGCGCAATGATTAGCACCCTAGTTAGCGTGGCTATTTTCCTTTTGCTCCAAGTCCACTGGGATAATCAGATCATTGTTACTCATGAATCTGTGTAGGATAGACTGTTCAGGAGAGACTTAATTATGGCACATAAAACCAATCAAAACTGTTATTTTCAAGATAAGACACCAAACATTTCCATTACAGAAATGATTTTCTAGATGAGAGCAAAATTATTAAAGCACTGTTGATGTTATCAAATAAATATTTTGGGTCATAAGGGACAGACGGAGTAAAAAAAACCCTGACACTGTGAATTTAGATGTAAATAATAAATGAATAATCCTGCAAGACATAGCGGTACCTCATCGGTAAAACTAATGCCATTCTAATAGAACTGTTATACAGCATTTAATTGCAGCAAGGTGGCTTTGTGATAAGCACTGTTGCCTCACAACAAAAAGGTTCCAGGTTCATATCCCCTGCAGGAATCTTGTGGATGTGTGGAGTTTGTATTTCTCCCCGGGCTTGCTTGTGTTCACACCAGGTACTCTGGTTTTCTTCCACAGTCCAAAACATGTATTTCAGGTTGATTGGTGATTCTAAATTGCCCATAAAATTGAGTGCGAGTGTGTGTGCTCCTGTGATGGACTGGTGACCTGTTCAGGGTGTACCCCTCCTGCCTTTCGCCCTCTCAGGGACGGCTGGGATAGGCTCCAGCAGATCCCTGTGACCCAGAATTAGGAAATAAGCGGGTATAGAAGATAAATGAATATACAGTTATTATAAGTGTATTTAATGTATGCACGTGTGTGAAATGTGGGTGTAATATGTATGTATCCATCCTGCAGGATTCTATGGGCGACCCTGGTCCATGGAGCAGAGAAAAGTGCTGTTTCAGTGGTGAGTATTCCAGTCACACACTAAAAACGTAACAATTAATAAATGATTTCAGCTCTATATTCAGAAATCCTTTTCCTTGTATGAGCTGTGACTGAATTGCACAGTTTTTTGGTGGTGAGTGGCCTTTACAGTAGGAGCGCCTGGGCACTGACTAATGCTGGCGTGGCTCCATTGAGCTGCAGTTTCATAAAGCCCATTGACTTTACCATCATCCTTTTGAGGAGAGGCAGGCTCCATTTTCCCTGGGCGAGGTGGGAATCGATAAAGTGATGATTACTGTGTTCATGTGAGGCGTTAGATGAGAACTAGAGAGACTGAATCGAAGAGAAGAGAGAGAGAGACAGAGAGAGAGAGAGAGAGAGAGAGAGAGAGAGAGAGGAAGTGAGAATGAGTTTTTAGCTCAATGGAAGACTAAGAGAGTGAGGAGAACCAAGTAAGAGCGAGGGAGGAGAACAGACTGTGTGTATTGTTTTCACTGTAGGTTAAAGTTAAAGTGTAAGCACCGGAAAGAAGGGTTAGCAATTGTGTCTCTCTGACGCTGTTAGATTTGTAGATATTTTTATAAATATTTTAATGCTAATTATTTATCAGTTTGTTACTAAACCTACTGTATATTTAAAGTAATAAATATTATGCCACATGTCCATATTTTAGTGATTAAAAAATATAGTCATTGCAGTCTTCCTAACTAAGCTTGATTTTTATATAAATCAGTTTAGTAGCTTTATTTCTAATTTTTTTGTGGCTTACTGTCCAGTGTATTAAAAAATGTTTTATAAATAACCATTTTATATTAATCCTTGTTGCTTCCTCTTATATATATATATATACATTTATATATACATTTCAGTCTGATCGAGTATATGTATATGCAGATTATAAGCACACATACTGTGAAATGCTATTTTATTTTTGTGTGCATTTCTTCTCGTGTCTGCGCTGTTTGTGTTTTATGTTTCTCTCTCTGTCTGTAACATTCTACGATAGCGATCGGCCTAAAGATGTAGTTTGTGATAGAAAAGCACAAATGAACAAGACACCATCTGGACAGGAAGACAGAAGAAAAACATTCTACCCACACAGAAACTACAGAGAGAAACAGGGCACTGATCCAAGATCAGTGCAGGAAGAAAGGATTAATAGTAAATGAGTAAGAGAGGCAGAGAAAGATATTGATGTAGGCAGGTTTGAATTCGTACCCAGTTGAGCTTAGAAAGTTCCTGCTGGGTTGAGGCACAAAGAGCTAGAACTGACAGGAGGAGAAATTCCAATGGTTAGGTGAGAAAGAGGCGGGAAAGAGTTGCAGGTTTTATATCTGGTTAAAGGACAATGTTGGTGGGTGTACTTTAAAATTTTAGAGCAAATCCAGCTCAACTTTAATATATGTGGGGCATCTGCCTGTTTGGTTCTTATTATAGTCTCTCTGTCTTTTACACACATACACACACACACACACACACCAAGCATTTACACACAAACCCCATACAGCTATTCATTTCAGCGAGCTCCCACAAATAGTCACTGATGCTAATATACTATGTATATTCACTTTAGAATTATAATGTTATATATCTATGTTTTCTGTATGGATTTTCCCCAGAAACATGCCAACAGAATAAGATAGTATACTCCAGTAAGATATAGTAAATTATAGTATAGTCTAGTATATTACAGTATTTACTAGGGCATATGACCATACATGGGTGACGATACAATTTAACACAATATTTATTGCAATAAAATATATATTCATTGCAATCCTTAAAAATGAAATACAAGTAGCTAAAAATAAAACAAATACAAAGCTAAAGGCGCCCTTTTTTATTACCATACTTGCTTTTGAGACAACGGTCGTGTTGACAATATGTTAGCAACAACTACAGGAGCGGAGGAGGAAGTAGTTTGACACACGCTGAGGGTTTGAATTTAGTGCTGGGCAACGATAAAAATTTTTTCATTGCGATTAGACATAGAAAATCTTGAGATTTATCACAATTCAAAAATGCATACAAAAAAAAAAACTTCACTCAAGGTGGGGCTTAAACCCTTAACCCTGAGATTAAGTGGCTCACGCTCTACCGATCGAGATAGCCGGGCCTGTGCCACCACTTCGCTGTCTCTGAAAGCCTTCATGGCTGGTTCATGGTTTAATATGGCGTGTATGAGTGGAAAATGACACGTCTGTAAAAAATGTTTTATGGTTAATGTATTTCTTTTTTATTTTACTATAATAGAGTTACTATAACCAGTGTAGTAGAATTAAAACAACAAATCACCACATCATTACAATTTTCTATGATATATTTACTGTAGTAAGGTTTGAATAAACACTGCAGTATTTATTACAGTAAAACTTTACTACATTTTCTATAGTACAGAACAATGCTATAGTATGTTTTATCTGGATGTGCGTTTGTGTGTAAAAAGTAGAGGAATATCATATGATAAACTAAATTCCGGTTCAACACATCCAGTTTTCCTTAAGTTGGACCGTTGTGACACTGACCAGGATCCTGAAGCTGAATAAGCGAATGATTATATTTACAGACCAAACTGTGGGATCCAGAGATGTTTGTCTTTTGATAACTCATGCAGAGCCATCTCAGTATCCAGCGTGACAAAAAAATCTTTAAACCCAAGTCTGGGTGGATCCATTTGATAGTTTAAATATCGTTCCAATGCTATAAATATGAAATCTGAACTTGTATTGACCTGCAAAGTGTCTCTTTTCCTGCACAAGATCAGTCTCAATAAAATTGTGTGTAAAGTTAATCATGTGACCTGGTAGGAAAAAAAAAAAATTATTCACTTACATATTAAACCTGCAGATAGCAGTGGTGTTATGGAGGTTACAGCACAGAAACAAACTGTAATAATGATAATGAAGTAAAGTGTACATGTAACATCTCTGTTGCATTCGGTGTGTGGCAAATACCTTTTATAAGCACTCTATCCTTGATGAAAGTTTTTTTATAGGATCATGATAAAAGAGGAGCTTTTGCCTTTCGTTCACAAACAAAGCAAAATTAAGTTCAAACCCTGCAAAAAGAAACACAGTAGCACATCTGGCTCCAAAAATAGTCATCTAAAGTTTGCTACATAGAAATAAATTCATCTAATAATAATACTAGTCCTTGTATATGTTATAAACAATATTATACAAACATAAATCTTTAAAATATATTAATCTGTTATATAGTATGAATTTCCAGTAGTTTTTGTGTACTCGTAACTTGTAGTCTGACTTCGTATAAGCTCCTATAGTATGTTACATTCCTTTAAAATAAATAAAAAAAATAAAAAACAATCAGTAGTGGACAGGATTTAGATTTTTTTTTTTTTTTTTTTATGAAACCATGTATAACTGATGACTTAATCAAAAAGTAGAAGAAGAAGCTACAAATATGTCTAAACCTTCTCCGTCCTACTTCCATAAAAAAATCCCATACCATCGCAATCCTACAAATAATTTTTCATAACTACAAAATAAATGAATAAGCCTTTTCTAATAATATCTGTGGTTGTCGTTGGCATACCTACTTAATTTATTACCACCACCCAAATGTTATAGCAACAACAAAGCAACCAGGAGGGACAGGGTAACTAGAATTTAGTTCAGCATTAAAATATGTAGGTTATTTGTATAAATTATATATTTGTGTATAAAGTTGGGCACTATAATGTTATTACGATTCTTAATCCCGTCCACTTCCTCTGACTTGTTTTCCACCCTGCAGGATGCCCGAAAAAATGTTATCCTCTAGTGGACAAGACGTCCCTAAAATTTTGCTACAAAATTGGAAGCACATCATTATCTATCCCTCTCTTTATCCCTTACCCAAAACACTGTTCCAGCATGACAATTCCCCTGTGCACATAGCCCCTGAACTCAATATAGACATGTTGTATTATGGTTCAAGTGGAATTTGTGAGTGTTCTGCACAAATTCTTTGCCTCATCCTCTACTAAAGACATTTTCGATGACAGGGAATACCGACTGCACCCCAGACCTTCTTACCTGCGATTAGTGCCTGAACTCATTAATACTATTGCGGCTAAATGAGTAAATCATCACAAATACAAGAGTAAGAATAAATGTAATCTAGGTAGTAGCTCAGTGGTTAAGGCATTGGACTACTAACTGGGAAATTGTAGGTTTAATTCCCACTGCTGGGCCCCCAATTGCTCAGTTGTTTAAATGAGATAAATGTAGTCGCTCTGGATAAGGATGTCAGTCAAATGCCGTAAATGTAGAATAGGATGTTCAAAAGAACATATGGATTTGATAATCAGATGTCCCAATACTTTTGGCCACTTAACCAAACACAACATCCCAGTTCAAAACAAAACGAGAAAACGTCCGAGGCGGAAGGAAAGGGGAAAAGGTTTTAAAAACGAAAAAACCTGTTTGTGTTCGGTTTAACTAAGCCAAGGCAAAGTTTGCTGGTTTTATCACCTGTAATACTGCTGTCTTACCTCAAAATCCATAATAGTTTATATTTGAAATTATCTGGCTCCCCTGATTGGTGCTATGAATGTTTACAGTTAGGTACCCCTAAATATAATAAAGTTTAAATATATTTCTCTGCACAATAATAGTTGCTAAAAACTGCATCTTGCAACTGTGTGGGGAAGTGGTGGCTCATGGTTAAGGTGGTGGACTACCAACCACGAAGATTGTGGGTTAGGTTCCCAGCTCCACCAAGTCATGACTGTTAGGCCCCTGAGCAGAGCCCTTAACACTTTATTGCTCAGTTGTATAAATGTAAGTCACTCTGGATAAGGGTGTCTGCCAAATGTAGTAGTAAAATGTTATTCCTTGCATTTCTTAGTGCTTAGTGTCTCTTTATTACTATTATACACACAGGATGCAAACATGGGGTTTAAACACATATCTCTACGGCCCTAAAGATGACCTGAAACATCGCTTGCTGTGGAGAGAGGTGTACTCCGCAGAGGAGGAAGGTATCAAATGTTTCACACCTGATAATGTTTTATTTAATCTTGTTCTTCTTTTCATTTTTCACTCTTGCTCTCCTTCCATCTCTGTAGCCCAGCTAAAAGCACTGGTGCATGAGGCTCAGTCGAGAGGGTTGAGGTTTGTGTATTCTCTGTCTCCTGGTCAGGATATCGTCTTCTCTAGCTCCTCTGACCTCAAACTGCTCAAGCGTAAACTTCGACAGGTACAAAAATACATGCGTACACATCCTGTTTGCAGTAACATGTCTGCATGCAAATTAAAGCAATGGCTGCAAGATAAGCGTGATTATTATTAGCTTCCACCTCCTTAACTGCACACATAACCAGACTCCTACATAGCCCTACTTTATCGTTAGCTTACCGCTAGCCTATTGGGATTTAAATTTTTTTTCTATTTAAGTGTCACAAAAACCTGCCCCACTTTCTCTGGTGTTGTTTTGTCCTTACTTCTAGGTGGCAGAACTGGGATGCCAGGCATTTGCCATTCTGTTTGACGACATCGACCACTCCATGTGTCAGGCCGATACCGAGGCGTTCTCTTCATTCGCTTATGCTCAGGTGTCTGTGACTAATGAGATCTACCGTTTCCTAGGGGAGCCACCTGTGTTCCTGTTTTGCCCCACTGGTAGGCCACCGTCTATGATTATTGTTTGCAGGTTCACATTTGCTTAGGAAAAATATGTAGTTGCTAGTACTCCGAATGAGTACCTGGGTCAGATTACCATAGTTACTTAATAGTTACTTTAAACGTTACTTAAACACTAGCGTTAGCAGCAAATGATAACAATAGTAGCTAGAATAAAGAGTGTTCGCGATCTGATTTGTATTTTGCTTGCCGTTTGGTTTATGTCAGTGGTTCCCAAACTTTTTCTGCCAGGTCCCCCTTTTGCCGAATAAAAAAATCTTAACCTAAAAAACACAAATAAAAACACAAAGACGCTTTCAGGAGGATTTCTTTAAAACAGTATAATTCATTAATGGCAATTAACACAAATTCAGTGTGTGACAACTTGAACATTTAAAACTAAATCCTGTAGTTTCTACTTTGTTTTACTATGTAACAGCCTTCATTGTTTTCAGCAGATCCTTCAATATTATTGCAAACGAGAATAAGTATTCCAGAAATTTCCTGCCACCAGGTTATTTGATCAGATTTTGCTTTTCTGTTGAAGCGTCACACCGTGTAGTGACGACGGCTAGAGGGAGAGCAAAACATGGGCTGCCAGCACAGCAGATTATTTTCAACTCATATTTTGGTCATTTTTCTTTAAGGAAATTTTCATGCATCCTTAAAAATATCTGCTACTCTCGCCCTCTTATTATAACTCCGCACCCCCACCCCCAACCCCCCGGTTTGGGGAAACCACTGGTTTATGTGAATAGAGATAGAGACAGCAATTAATATTGTCATCTACCGCTGATCATGTTATACTGTATTTAATAGAAAAGAAACAATAATCCAGCTCTGTCTATGTCTCTCTTTCTCTTTCGTTCTCTCTCTCTCTTTCTCTTTTTGTTTGTTTTTGTTTTCTCTCTCTGTACAGAGTACTGCAGCTCACTCTGCTCTCCCAGTGTTTCCAAGTCTCAATATCTGCTGACAGTGGGAGAGGATCTGCTGCATGGCATCTCTGTCATTTGGACTGGTAAGGTGTTCTAAGAAAACAGTCTATTACCAAATGACTATTTCCAAGTAAATGGAATGCATAAAAATGTTAGAATAAAGTGCATGCATGTGTTGAGTATCTTAAAATAATTCCTTGGTGAAAACCTGTTTGCTTATTGAATCGTTTGTCAGTAGGAAGAGACTCATTCACTTAGACTGTCCCTAGTTAGAGTTCATGAGTTCAAAAAAGTCATGACTAATCTGTTTATACCATATATTTGAAATCCAACAGGAAGCAAGGTGATCTCTCATGAGCTGAGTGCTGATTCGCTAATAGAGGTGCAGTCGGTGTTACAGCGCCCTCCTCTGGTGTGGGATAATTTGCACGCTAATGATTACGATTCACGCCGTGTCTTCCTGGGGCCCTTTAAAGGACGTCCGCCTGGCCTCCAAGCTTATCTCAGGGGTCTGCTGCTCAACCCTAACTGCGAATTTGAAGCAAATTACATCCCTCTGCACACACTGGGTACATGGCACAAAGCAGGGAAGGAGAAGAGCGAAGGTAAGAGGAAACATGGTTTTAGGATTATCAATAAACACGATAGAAACAAAGAAAAAAATGAAAAAACTTGGATGAAAGAAGCAAAGATGGTGACAGATTGTGTGGGAGATAAAGGATCTTTTTGAAAGAAGTAATGCTGGATTAAGTGGGCCAGACATCCAAATGAATCATAGAGGGATGATGAGCAATGATACAAATTGTGTGGTTAGCTCACAAAAAGAATAATAATAAGAGGGAATAAGAATTAGGGAAGTATTAGACTACATGCTTAGTCACAAAATATAATGAACTCCAAGTTGTTAATACTATAACACTGGTTTCCTTTTTTTTTAACTATATTTTTATTAAAACAAGATACAAACATAGAAACTTTTCAGTGGCAAAAGCACTTCGGACAATCTTTTGTCCCCCTAATAATTATCAAATCCTAATCCAACAATCCTATGGCAAACAAACGCTAAGTGAAAATAATAATAAATAAGGTGGGAGTACATTTTGTTTACCATTAATTAGAAAAGACTCCACTATTGTGTAACATTGGTTTTCTACACACTATATCTGATTATCCTATTTAAAAAAGTAACTGTGACTTAAAGGGTAATATCTATTGGGTTCCTTAGCTTAGGCTTCAGAAATAGTATAGACCTTAATATTTGACTAGTTCACTTTTAGAAAATTTGCCTTCACGAATCAAATAGCAATGTTATGATAACAAGATAAGCAAAGGTTTGTTACTAGAGGTTTGTACACCTATAGTATTATTATTGTAAGATAAGACCTGTATGTGTGCAGGTAAAGCACAGCAGTACTGCCCGGAGCGAGCTCTCTCCACTGCACTAAAAGACTGGATGACCGAGCTAAACCAACCTCTCCAGCCTGGTATTTTACACACACGCATATGTTTGTGTCAAACACACAGCTGTCTTTTTACGTAGACTAGAGAATGAATATTCATCCAGAAGTTTCAGGATGCACCTGCTTCAATGAGCAATCACGGAGACAGTCAAATGTGAATTATGCCTTTCACTGACCTGCAAAATCACATCTAATTTCCATTTTATCCTGTCAGTGTACAATAATTTTAATGGGACTGATTTCTTAGACATGTTATAGTCTGCCTCTAAAAATAGTATATTAAATCAGTTATTTAAGCAGTTCTTGTTTCTTTACTTACAAAATTTCTTGTTCTTAGGGCGGCAACAAAGATTTACAGAGCCCAAACCATCGACTCACACCTCCAAACCTAACCCTCCCGAAAGCTTAGACAATCTTCATGAAGCCCAGTCTAAACCTCCATCTGCTCCTGGGGGTCAGGTTTCTTCTTCCACCCCTGTGCTGAAGGTCCCGACTGGGACTGAGAGTGAAGAGCGTCCATCTGGAGGCCAAAGCAAGGCGAAGGTCCCTGAAAAAGACCTGTGTGCTGGCAAGTCTTCACTTAGTGAGGCCCAAGTGCGACTGCTGGTGGGACTGTATTTCCTGCCATATGAGCATGGCCCACCCGCTCAGAGCCTGCTGCAAGCACTCACCTGGCTTAAAAGCCACTGCCATTATGTCAGTGTCAACGGCAGCAGCAAGAAGATGCAACAGCAAAAGGTCTCTATTTATAATATGGAATAATCTGTGTGTGAGCAGGGTACACCAAATAAGAGAAATATGTGTACAAATTGTCATCATGAAAAGAGCATAACACTCTCCCTTTGTTAGATAATAAATTAGTGACACCGTGCAGCAGCAGGAAGCCTGGGTCCAGGGTTATTCTTGCCCCTGTGTGGATTAGTTAAGAAATCTGTGAGTAGAAGAAGGGGCCATGTGTACAGTATATCCCAGCCTTGCATACAATATTTCCGGAATAATCTTAGTTTGACCATCTACCATGTGACAGTACTATAGAAAACATTAGATGACAGTAAAACATGTAAATACTTAAACTTTTATATTTACAAAAACAATTAGAAATCCTGACTTCCTCACACACTCACCTCCAGACTTTCACTAACAGCTAGTTCCTGTAGGGGTCATTGTAGGTCTGGAACTTAAAAACATCTGTCAAAAGCTCCCAATCCCAGCAGAGCTTAAAGCTACCAGCGAAATGTTTCAAGTAATCCTATATACTTAATGCTAATATATTTTATATGCAAATATTTTATTATACTTTGCAGCTATGTATTTAATACCAAAAGTCGGATAAAAGGAGGTAGTGCTGGTAGAATGAAATGGGTGAAGAAACGTGTCAGGAGTAAAGAATAACAGTGAGAATCAAGGGGAAGATGGAGAGGACAGTGGTGAAAACAGCTACGTTGTATGCTTTTGAGACAGCGGCGCTGAGGAAGAGACAGGAAGCAGAGTTGGCGGTACCACATCGAGAGATGTTGCGGTTCTCTTTGGGAGAAATAAAATCGGGCACGATTAGGAACGAGCACATTAGACGGATAGCTCATGTTAGATGTTTGAAGGACAAAGTCAGAGGCGCAAACAATTGACCCCAGGTGACCCCAGAAGGGAACAATCGAAATGAGAAGAAGTAAAAGAGACTTTTTTGGTATTTTAAAGTTATTGCAGATTTAATGGTATCGGAGCGTTAGCCACAAAGAAAGACTGATTAGTTATTAGAGTCAACAATGGATATCTGTTTAAAATTCATAGTAATAATAATGTAATGGGAATTTAGGCATAAAGAGATATTCTTTAATGTTAAAATATTCATAAATTACTTTATTAAAGTTATTATCTTTCAATGTTAGTTATTTTTGTGTGAAAGTGTTTAGATGTAAAATTATATCCAAAATGTGAAGTAAACAATGTTGAAAACTTATAATCATCAGCTGATACTAAATGTTACAGTCGTATCATGTTATCTGTAAAATGTACTTAGAGCAATCCTCTCACGATCGGTGCTCTTCCCCTTCGATGTTTAATTTCAGGATTTATATATAATAAAGTCTTTCTATCTATTCTATCCTTCCTAACTTCTATAAACTGCATTTTATCCTCAGATAGAGGAGTGGCGAATGCGGGCAGGTCGGTTTTTGGTTGCATGTGATGAGATTGCGGCCCTGCATGGTGGCGTGGTAAACAGCGTTAACAGAGCTGTGCTCTATGACCTTTACCCATACGTCTGGGACCTGAGAAAAACACACTGCTGGTAGCCAAGGCTTTTATCAGCTGGCTGGGTAACTTGAGCTATATATATGTGAGTCTTGCTTTGAATTTGTAATATTTTGAACTGTACAGATATTTTTCTTCCTCTTTTTTTCTCACCTTTAGAGGGTCGGGTTATAAGTGAAAGTTCTCCACTGGGTTCCTGGAAGAACTGTTTTCATTGTGAGTATCTCTTTCGAGTCTATGCCATATCACACGAGCGTGTTCAGGCATGTGCTGTGAGTGGTTTCTGCTCCACAGGGTGCGGTGCCTCATCAGGGGCGGAGCTTTTCAGTGTGGAGGCGGAGCCTTGGGTGTTTAAAGGAGGGCTGTCAGGAGAAGTGCAGGTAAGGATGATATTAAAAATTTAGTAGTGTAATAGTGACTCATGTAATATATTTCTCATTTTCTATTTCTCTTGGTTTGCGCAATAGATGCTTCTTCCTGTAGGTACCAGCAGTGAGTTGTTTAGCCACCCCCCTCCTCTTTTTCCCACCTCTCGTCTCTATAACATACGACCCTTCCAGCACAAAGACAAGGTACGAAATACTTTGTACAGCCAAAGTTGATTGAGGCCAAATAGCGTATTTTGGTGATAAACAATTGTGTTGTAACTTTACAACATTACAACTAATAACACAATTTATATCTCATTCACAACATGCTTAGCTTTACACTTTCTAACCCTAAAATGACAATACAACAGTTTGTGGCATTTATTTTTCTCCAAACGCTAACTTTATACTAAAAAAAAAAAGGAAGAAGTTTGTGGACACTTGTTCATAAAAACTTGTTCCAGATTTACTCAATTTTGCCGTTAGATTAAGCTTCACTCTTTGAGGCAATTTGTAGCTTAAACGTGAGATACGTGTTCATTCAGCTACAACAGGATAAGAGAGAACGGTGACGTCAGGTGGTGCAATCAGCGTTTCTAGTTAGGGTTAGGGTTAGGGTTAGATGTTAAGGTCAAGACTTTTTGTAGAACACTCAAGATTTTCCACTTCAATCATAACACACCCATTCTTAATAGAACGCAGGGGCTTTGTGCACAGGGTTATTGTCATGCTGGAACAATGTTTGGGCCTCTTAGTTCTGGTGAAGAAATAATTTAATGCTACATTACAAAATACAAAGACATTCTAGACAAGTGTATGCTTTTAAATTTGTAGAATTTTGTAAAGAAACCAGGAAGTGGTGGCTTAGTGGTTAAGGTGTTGGAAGATACCAGAAAGACCGGGGTTCAATTTCCAGCACCAACAAACGACCACTGTGGGCCCTGAGCAAGGCCCTTAACCCTCAATTGCTCAGTTGTGTAAAAGAGTTAAATGTAAGTTGCTCTGGATAAGAGCGTCTGCCAAATGCTGTAAATGTAAACCACTCATGGATCTAATAGTGAGGTGTCCAAAAACTTTTGGCTCTAATCCTGTTTCTGTGCTCTCATCCTGTGTATGGTAAGATGGAGCTTTACCGCATGGTATGTCAGCTTTCTCAAAAAAACAGAGGTGCTCAGGATGTGACTGTGCTTCATCCAGACTTCATCGGTGACAGGTTACAGTTCTTTATGTAAATATGCACCCTTGATAGATTCTCCACAGACGTTTCACTTTCCTTATACTGTCATAACAATAATTTTTTTAACATTGGTATCTCTGGGAGTTTTAAACAAATATTTATGAATGTGTTTGTGTGGGTTCAGGTGTTTGGGTGCATCTCTGGCCCTGTGTCCAGAGTACAGCTTTGTTCTAGAGGACGAGCTGGGTGTGTGTGGTTGCGTTGCTGGAATTCTGGATGTACGCTCATTTGTCAAAAGGTGCCAAGCTACCTGGCTGCCCGCAATGAAAGACAAATACCCTGCACGTACATATGTCGCCAATGGACACACTGCCCAAAAGGTCAGAGTTTAAACTAGGGGCGATAAAACTCACAGGATAACTTCTATTTTTTATTTTTATTTTTAAAAGCAATATTCATATACATGTGCAAGAAAGTAATGTTCAGTTCTGAATTTTGCACACAATTCATTTACTAGCATCATTTCTCTTTGCAACCACAGGAGGCACTGCTGAGTATGTATGAAGAGCAGGACTACCCAGACTCCCTGCTGTACCATTTCCCGTCTCAGCTCCGACTTGATGCTCTGCCTGAACTGGTGGACTGTAGTGTCAGCAGAAGCCTTCTCACGTCCCTACTTACAGCACTTAAAGCTAATGGTAATAAGATATATTTTGGGCATTGTTGTCTTTATTGAGCGATAGGATAGTTAATGAGTTGAAGAAGAGAAAGGGACTGGGATTGGGAAAAGTCCAGAGCCGGGTCCGATCTTGGGGTCTTCCTTCGAAAAGAACTTCCTTTTAATAGTTTTGTGTTACAACATTAAAATTCAACTCACTTTATCATCAGGACAAATGCTAGATCATGTCTTAATGACCATTGTTAGCATAAGGCTTGAGCGGTCCGAGTGTGAATTGACTATTTTACTGGTAAACAACACACATTAATAAAAGCCTTAAGGTCAATATAGCTACTCATTCATCTAGAATGGCATTATTGTATACTTTATACTGTATAGTCTCAGAGCAACAAACTGTGAATTGGGTGGTAAGTAGATTTTCAGAAGCCAGAGATGAAAAAAACAAATCCTCTAAACTCTTAACTAGCAGTGTTTAGGGACAAACATTAAAAAATCTCTTGCTTGGTGAGTGTTGTCTCTCTCCCATCCATCATTCCACTCCTACACTTATTTTTCCTGTCTTTTTCAGGTTCCCAGGGTGTGTTTTGTGAGGTGCAGCCCACAGACCGGCTAAGGCTGGAGTTCCTCACTAAACTGGGCTTTCTGGAGATTGTAAGGGCAGAGGCTTGCTCCACAGAGGGACTAATCCTGGGCAGGCTGCTCTAGAGCCTTAACCATCCCATAAACAATAACTGGTGTTAGAATTGGAGTTATTGGATTCCAATGTGTATTTCAACACGTCCTCATCCACTTTTCTTTTGACATTTTGTTTAGATATAATACACACAATACGCTTTATTAACTCAAAAAAATTGTGTTAAATGGCACTTTGTGGAGAGAGGAAACTTCTTTGCAATTTAACACAGCAATAAAATGATATATTTTTCAAGAATAACATTTAATATGTTGAAATTAGGTTTGGATTTACCCACTAATTTATCCACAAATTATGTCTGATCAAAGTTTATTACTGTACTTAGCCAGTCATCTAGTAAATCATTCTCAGTCCTTCCTATAAGTGAATATCCGTGTCATGTGGATAATACACACTTTTCTTAAACAATCGGTGAGGGCCTGTTGAAAACCTCATTGGAATAAAGGGCTATTTTTGGGGCTAAAAAAGTATGTTGCACCAAAAAAATGCTGTTGACAGTCAACTGGCCACTACGGCCTGGTTAGCATGTTGCTAACTGCTCTATAATAGCCTTTAAATAATTAGCACTATTGATGTGATGATTGGTGCATTCCTTAAAAGCGATGAAGCTAATTTATTCGCAAATGATTAATACCATTTAGCATATTTACATGATCTGTTTGTTTAAAGCCTCACTATAGCACTTAGAGAAAGAGTACCTTCTAATAAGGTTTAGTTTCATGTATATGGTCCCTCCTTGGGCCGAGGTGTGCAGTGGACTGTACTATGTTTTCCTCATGTGGCCTGAAAGTGTCCATGTTTCAGTTTCTGCTAATGAGTAATGCTGAACTGTGGCCTGTGGTGTAGTCCGGTCTGAGGTAATTAGCGTACAATGATTAGTCTTACTAATGCTAATATTAGTAGAATTTTAACATTCTACATCTGTAACATTTCTTTATTGCATTCAGAAAATAAGAAATTACCTAAGTTCTTCAAATATAATCAAAAAAAGTTAAGTAATTAGAGTGTCTCATGTTGAAAATGATGGACAGGCTTTATAGGACCCTCTTAATAGTATTGTTTTTTATATAACAATTATGGTGCTTAATTTGTTTTCAATTGGTCAGTAAAGCAGACTGCAATATAAAAAATTACAATTGTGTGTGATAGATCAAGAATATAGTTTACAAGTCTGGAACCCAAGCGTCAGGTCATTTAGTTACTAAAATCTCTCTTTCACTATTTTCCATAGACAGATAGGACAATGAGAAATCCAACCTAGAAGTAGTGGCGAAAAACACGTGTTGGACTAAACACAGAGGTCTTGGTGGCAGTATACTGTATCAGTGTAAACGTTGTAGCTCTGTCTAGACAAGAGAGCTAGACAGACTGAAGGACCAAAGGGTTATTGTGTCCTATTGGTGCCACTTGTCGAATGGCTTTTAGCACAATGTGGAATTTTTTAGCCAAGGGACAACAGAGCATGTTAAAACCAAAAGAATGTCAATGGCTTTATCTGTAATCGCATACTGTTATAGTATATGGTAGGTGAAACTGAGTATGTGAGGCGGGTAGTATGTCCGAATCCTTACTATATCCTTACTACAGTACACGAAAAGTTCTGCCCGGATTATGAAGTATGCAAACGATGAACACTTTATTATCACGTTAGCCTGTGGAAGTGGCGGAAAGCGGCAACGCGGCGCTTTCCAAGTGCTTTAAATAGCTTTAAATACTTAAAGAAAAAAACACTGTTTCTTGTAGTTACATTACACTCATTTACCATCATTCAAGTTAAACATTCTCCAACTTTATATTTACACTTCGGTCGTATGATGTCGTATGTCACATCTAAGTATCAAAACGGAGGATGTAGTATGCTTCGAATTTCATTCATACTACCCGTAACTGTACAGAACATACCTTTTTAACGATCGGTTAGTAAGAACTTACTTGAGTAGTATGCGATTTTAGACAGAGCCAATATGTTTGTTGCGATTGACAGTCAGGTTCATGATAAAGTTAATATGCAAACCATTTACATAGAATTTTTCCTTGAATAACAAAAGTATATTTGAGTCTATTATGATTAGGCATACACAAATAAGAACACAGTAAAAAAATATATATATAGCATATGTAGCTATACAATGTCCTTGACTACACCACAGATTGGTTATGGGTTTACTTCAAGGCTTAATGGAAGGACTGATTCTACTTCTGTGCCTCTGCTCCTTCAGCAAATGTTACCTGGAAACTCAGGCTACAGTTTTTTTAATATGCTAATTCTGTTACTGTTTAAGAGGAACTATATCTTAGACCTGCACTGGTCCCTTTTAAGGGGATTCAATTAGAGAATATTAGTCTGCACTTATTTCATATGCTGTGAAACCTAGTCTGCACACTGGCTTAAAGATCGTCTATAAATAACTGCCATTGTCATCTTCATATCACATTCATATCACGTTCAATCAAAGGTGGTATTTAAAGGAAAGCACTTCTCACTATTATTTATTGTATACACACACACACACACACACACACACCTGACAAACACATTTGCTTAGCACTTGATTCTTATTCTGAAAATAGATAAATGCTCTGCTTCTTTCAGCACACACACACACACACACATGCAGAGCTTGCACAATATCAATAGTCTCGGCCTTCTTTCCTAAAAGAATTAGCATGAATGACATTATAGGCTTTTTATAGCTACCTTTTCTCTCTTTCTCAAACACACACACACACACACACACACATACATATCAGCGTATAAATATCTTTGTTAAAGCAAACTTGTATCACTTTCAACCTTCTTAATCGCATGCAAGGCTACACACCCAGTCATACACTATATTTTATTATTTCGAGGTTTAAGGCTGGCAGCAACATAGCAGTCATGACTAATTGATTGTTTTGTCTGACTGTAGATAATATTTTGTTGTATTTTTTTTGCTTTTTAAATTGTGTTTTTTATTTATGTTTGCATTCCTTTGGCTGGATAAATTCTTTGTTTGTTTAATAAAAGGCCAGAGAATTGGCTGCTAACGATATATAACATTAAATATTTTATGTTGGATGTTTTTAAAGACTGTTCAATGTTTTTGTACTTGAATGAAGTCTGTTTACAGCAACATTAAAAGCTTTTTGTTTTGTTTTGTTTTTGTTTTGTTAATATGTTAATTGCATATTCCATTAGAAAATTGGGGTCAAAGCGCAGGGTTAGCTATGATACGGCGCCACTGGAGCAGGAAGGCTAAAGGGTCTTGCTTAAGGACCCAACAGTGGCAGACTGGGGGTTGAACTCAGGTCTTTCAATCAGCGCCTTAAACCTTCAAGCCACCATACCACTGCCCAGATCAGGGGTAGCAAACAAATCCAATTTAAGCCACATCAGGAGTTTTATAAGCATTTAGCAGCACAACTTAAAGTTATGTATTTTCTCAAAGGATTTTATAATCTATTCAAATGATTTATTCTTGGCACATAACTATGGTAGAAAAATAGAAGTAGAAAAGCAGCAGGAAAGTGCAGAACAGAGGGACTAACATAAGCTTTTTAACTGTATGCACTGTTAGGTAATAACTTGGACACTTTTTAGACCACTTTAAAACAGGAAGATATCACCTAGCTTTCACTTCAATTAAGTCTACTTCACTTCACATTATTCCTTCTTCATCGTTTTTGCCTAAACTATTATATAGACAGTGTGTTGTTTATAGTGTGAATTAAAGGAAGTGTGGGACTGTTTCGATGATTCCATCAAACATTTACATTTATACTTCTAGCATTTGGCACACACCTATATCCAGAGCATCTTACATTTATCTCACATATACAACTGAGCAATTAGGGGTTAAGGGCCCTGCTCAGGGGCCCAACAGGGGTAAATTGGTGGTGCTGGGAATCGAACCCACAATCTTCTGGTTAGCAGTCTAACACCTTAACCAATAGATTTTAAGCTAATTCTTAAAAAATGATAAAAACAATGTTTATGTGTCTTATAGTATAGTGTAAAAATACAATAAAACTATTATACATCTTGGCATTACCGTTACAATAAACATTAATGACAATTATTTTTTTAGATAATAAAAATGATTTATTAAAAAGTCAGCTTTTTTTCTTCCTCTTTACATATGTTATACAGTGGTGTTAATTTAAAAAGACGTTAAAGAAACAAAAACAAAATATAATTATAATAAAAACAAATCTGTGATGAACATTAGGACAATTAAAAATGGATGAAATTGTGTTTTTTTGTTCTGAACACTTCCCTTGTTTAAAGAATAACTGTTTACTCTTATACAAGACAGTTTCTTTTTTATTTCTGATATTTGGCAGACACTTTTATCCAGAGCGACTTACATTTATCACATTGTTACAACTGAGCAATCAGGGGGTTAAGGGCCTTGCTTAAGGGCCCAGCAGTGGCAACTTGTTTGTGCTGGGAATCGAACCCAGATCCCCCATTTGGCAGTCTAAAACTTTAACCATATTTTAATATTGCTACTTATTAGTTAATGTCTTTAGCTTATTTATCCAATGTTTACACATCCTATTACGTGGGGCTCAGTGGATCATCTGGTGAAACCTCACTGTGAGTGGGTGGAACTCACAGTGAGGTTTCACCAGATGATCCACTGATCTTCTGATTGAATCAGGTCAAAGCAAAAAGAAAAGAAAAAGAGAGCCCACGTAATAGGATGGAAGTCTGGACGGAAGTCTGTCCCCATCATAGCTTTCAAACATTATTAGCAACAGCAAAGTTGATTAGCTGAGTAAGACTACCTACGCACATCACTATCTAGGAATTTTTATTATTTTTGCAAACGACCTTACGCTCTGTGGGATGCATTTATCAAATGTTTCCGGAAGAGTGATGACAATTAGCATAGAACATTTTTGAACTGGACACCACTTATAAAGTTTACTGTGTGTGTATGTCTGTGTGTGCATCACACAGGACTACTGTCCGTATTAGCTTCAGCAGACTGGCTGGGAGTGTGTAAGGAGCCTCCAGGTGCGCTGTCCTGACCGTTAGCGATGCTGTACATGGAGAGGGTCCGTTCACTTACTAACAAAATAAGACTTATAGAGAGTGTGGAGGCCCAGCTGCTACCAGGGAGCCCAACCTACACACCCAACACAAACAGGGATAAATCAAAGCACTTATCTATGGCTGCTCAAGTGTAATTAGTAAAGACACACACACTGTCCTCACGTTTGCCAGAAGATTGCTTCTTATTAAATCTTATAAAATATATAAATCTTATTAAATTATTTCCTTTTTTCAAGTAAAGCCGTTTTCATATGGCCGTTTCAGGGATGTCACACAGACTGAGAACACACCCCACCCACTATTGTTGATTGACACCGTTTTATTGACAACCGCCGTTTTAGCATATTCCTGCCCAGAGTGAGATAAACTCTGTCCGCTATAAGAGTTTGGAGCAGAATATTGCCCCCATTTATAGTTGTGCAAATCATTCTTACCAGACTGTTTTATAAACCAGAGTCAATATTTAAAGCAGATTTTGCTAAGATGTTACTGAATCGGATCCGTACCGGCTGGATTGGTACCAAACAATGTGTAGTGTAATTTTTTTTCTATGAATCTTTTCAAGTCGACTTTTCTATTAATGTGCTAAAGTGTACACTCTTAGAGAACATTATGTCATCTTTTTTATATACAATTCTCTCAATATAATTTATAGTCAGACGTTTATAATAAACAATGCATTTAGGAGTCTTTTTATAAACTGTGTACATTGTGGGTAGAGACTACATAGTGACACTACATTAGGCTTACGCTTGTAGATGGTTTATAACATTGCCTCTTAATGATTAATAAGTCATTTGGAAAAAATTTTTTTTTAATGGTTTTGGAGCAAGTGGCTTAGTGGTTAGCACTGTTGCCTCACAGTAAGAATGCCTGGGTTTGATTTCCGGGCGGGGGTCTTTCTATGTGGAGTTTGCATGTTTTCGCTGTGCTTGTGTGGGTTTACTCCAGGTTCTCCGGTTTCCTCCCAAATTACAAAAACGTGTATGTTAGGTGGATTGGTGAAGTTGCCCATAGGAGTGAATGTGTGTGGAGTGGTGTGGTACCTTGTGTCTGATGGACTGGTGACCTGTCCAGGGTGTACCCCTCCTGCCTTTCGCACTTTTAGAGACGGCTGGAATAGGCTACAGCAGATCCATGTGTCCCCAAATTAGGGAATAAGCGGGTATAGAAGATAAAAGAAGGTGAATGATTTTGGAGCAGTAAAAATGCCCAACAGAACAGAGGGTGGGGGTGAACAGAGTTCATTAGCATTTACAGCAACAGGCATTGAAACGGGTCAGCAACAGGCATTGAACAGTCACTGTTAACAGAGCTTTTTTTGACAAGGGGGTAAATAGAGGGTTTTTACACATAATCAAAGCATATTATAAACTTTTAAGAGCCTAAAAAATCATATCAAATTGTGGAGAAATGGCCAACCGATTACTACTTTAAATTAAACACAACTTTATTAACATCATTTACAAGACTTATTACAAGAAAACATAAACAGGAGACGGTGTCTCACCACGGATAATGGAAAAGACAAGAGCTCTCCAGCTTAATTTGAATGAAAGCTGCCCAAAAGCCATGCAGCCCAGAGCACCATTAAAACCTGCAATCCCTGTGTATAACTCATCCCGCTGCACTGCAACAGAGAGACCTGCAGTCACAGAGAAAGAGAGAGCGAGAGAGAGAAAAAAGAGAGAGAGAGAGAGAGAGAGAGAGAGAGAGAGAGAGAGAGAGGGAGAGAGAGAAAAGAGTAAAAGGCTCATTGTTTCCAATCAATATTACTATCATTTCCTCTGATATTTTTCAGATATTTTAATTTAAAAAATGGATTGTTGCAAATTAAAACTGCATTCATTTTGCTTTATTTCACAATTTAAACGATTTCATGTAAAATAAACCATGCCAGTTTGCACTCATGCTTGAATTTGAGACATTGATGTATGTGAAAAAAAGCATAAGAAGCAGAAAAGGGAAAAGAGGACAGAATCCAGAGATAAGGGGCGGACGGACGGACGGACGGACAGATAGATAGATAGATTGGGTACACTTGACTGCTATAGCGCTTATCATCTGTAGGAGGCACTGCAGACCTATGCTCGTTCTCCATGTTTCGTACATGGACTCTACAGAGCAGAGCAGTACACGTACGTCCTGTAGAATGCCTAAATTTCATTTATACTACATGCAATTATACTATATAGAACATCCTTTTTTAAAACTCTGGAAATACGTACTTACTTAAATGTACTACATACTTAAATAGAATGTGATTAGTTATGTGTCCCACCTCACCCCACACACACCAGAGAAAAAAACTTTGCAGCCCTGAGAGAGAGTCTACTTGAAGAAAAACTGCTTTAGTGAGCACAGTATTAAATATTTAAATATAAAAAATAGCAATTTTAATGGAGAAACGGCAATTTTAATCACCACACCTAATTTTTTGTCTATTTTCCTTTCTTACTAAATGACTAGCATACTTACAAAATTCCCAGTAACAGTTTCCTCAGACACAGTTAAATGATGTTTTTTTTCAAGATATCATGTTTTTTTGTTTCGTCTCAACTGCAGAAACACATATTGCGAACACCAACATGCTTTATTTGTTATTTTGCATGATGCAATAATATGCAGACCTTAGGCCTTTCTCACACCTCATCCTTAATAAGCAGTTACTATGGCAACAGAAAATGTGAAAACAGGGCTTTTTGTAGGAGAATAAGCTGTCATATTTTAGAGATTACTGGTAGTAGAGATTATGGATGAGAACCTCAGGGCCCAGGAGACACATGGTACTTTAAAACATTATGATTTGTGTTCTTGCCTCATTATTTGGTAACATTCCAGTCATTCTAAAATGACTGGAGATGATTACATGCTGGGAAAAAGGATACACCCAAGGACCCCACCCTTTTTCTAGCTCATTATTCCTCTTATACTTGCTCTCCACCTCTCTGTCTCTCTCTCTCTTTTTCTCTCCTAGACTACTAATGCAGCCACACAATAGTTCTCACCTCTCCTCTCCTCTCCTCTCCTCTACTCTCCTCTCCTCTCTTCTTCTCTTCTCTTCTCTTCTCTTCTCTTCTCTTCTCTTCTCTTCTCTTCTCTTCTCTTCTCTTCTCTTCTCTTCTCTTCTCTTCTCTTCTCTTCTCTTCTCTCCTCTCCTCTTCCTTTTTTTTCTTTTTTTCCCCAAAAGTATAATAAATCTTCATGTAATTTCCCAGTACGCAATTTTATTCTGATGTTCCATTGCAGTCAGCACTGTGTTGTTACTGCCGAGACAAGCTTCTTTGTCTTTTCACATAATTCATGCATCTCTGTATATAAGGCTGAATCATTTATGGCTATATGGTGTAATTACTCCTTTCCTCTGTATGGTTAGTATATACATGTATTTAAACTAATTATTTTAACAGTAATTTTTAGTTTGCTCAAAACTGTAAAATATCATATTACACTAAAAATACAAGTAATTCTTTCCTTTTTATAGGTGAGCTTTTTGGAAAGCTAAAACAGATTTGACTTACCTCCTCTGTTCTAACTAATTAAATTATGTTGGTATTGATGGGTTGAGGTGTCTGATTCAATACGGTATGTCTCTCTCGTACCCTGTCACCACCCGCCCCCATTTTTTATCACGCCAGCAGTTTTACCAAGGATACTGCATGATAAAATCTGGTTCTACTCCTGAGGATTTATCATTTTGTTGCTTTTTTTCCCCAGATGCCCTAAATCACTGGTTGAACTGCACTATAGATGCAGAGAAACGTCTGATCTGCTGGATGCTAAGCAACAACACCACAGGACTTTTTTCTGTCCTTTAAAGAAATTTTTTTTAAGAAGCTGTTCCTTAAATGACCTTTAAAAAAACTGACGTTTGGTGTTTTATCATATTTTCCACCCATAAAATGTTTGACAGTTTGAACATGAACATAAAGTTTGCTTACTCACAATAAGAATGTTAATAAAAAACATATATGGTGCATTTGCCAAATATTTTTAAGCAGGTTTAGGTTCCATCACTACCAAGCTGGTTGTATTAAAAAATGTGCCCAATAGTGGGTTAAAGAGTTTGCACCCACATGCGCAAGTTGTTGTGCTGTGTGGATCCGGGTTTGATTCCAGCTTGGGTCATTTTCTAGTCCCACCTCTATCTCCCCTACTTTAACCCTCTGTCCTGTCAATGAATGTCCCCAAAAAATATCTAAAAAAATGAGACAAATATCACTCTGAATTAGGGCATCTACCAAAAAATTTTTTTTTATTATGGGTCAGCAGAGCAATTTCATTGTCATTACTTGTGCATTGCACACTGTTATACTAAAAATATTACTTAAATTCATGTTTTGACATAACTCTCCGAAAACGAAAAGTCTAGTCACTAAACTGACCTGAGAATTTATTTATATTTCTCTCTGAGTTAACAAATTTGTTACTCATATATAAAACTAACCCTACGTGATTTTTTCCAAGTAGGGTGTGATTCTGAATCAACATTTTAATCAACCAATCATAACCATCTGATGTCAGTAGTGTGTGTCAACCAAACCTGCCTGAATCCATTTTTTAATCTTCCTATTTTTTGTCCACATTTAAACTGAAAAACTTTAACTAAATAAATACTAAAAATAGTTTTTACTGGCAATGACATTGGATCACAACATAAAATCAGACAAAAATAATTGATAATAGTCCAGGAACAACATAAGTGAATTTAGACTGTATTGATTATAATAATCCTAAACATAAACAATCACTAATGAACAATTTAATGCAAAATGTTCTGAAAGGGTGAAACTGTAGAACCGCATAGAGCAACATTCTTACTATAAAACAGGGTTTATCATTATTTAATTAAATCACAACCTTTTTAAATTGAACAATTACAATCACGATTATTAGAACCATAAATAAAGAAAAAACCCAAACTAAATGCATTTTACTGTGTACTCACATCCATTTTTGGTCAAAATGTAACATTATATATATAAAGATATATTATAGATATTATATATTATAAATATATATATAATATATCATTTTGATTTAAATGGAGAAAAAGTTTCAAAAATGGATTGAGGCGGGTTTAGCCGACACACACTGATGACATCATATGGTTATAACTGGTTGATTAAAATGTTGATCTAGGATTGACCAAGGATGTTAACAATCTAAGATCACATCCTACTTGACAAAGTAACGTCCACCTTGTTCGTTTATCGGTAAGCACGCACGCACACACACACACACACACACACACACAAACAGTTCCAGTAGACAGTAAGTATGACTCAGTGTGTACCACATCACTCCTTATGCAAATGCTGTGACTCATACATCTCTTATTCTGTTCGACCTCTTATTCTGCATTTTTCATCTTTTTATCTTTCTCTTTTATTTCCTCTCTAAACAAACCTCTTTATAACAACTGTAAGATTTCCAAGAGTAAAACTTGAAACACATGCCACTAACCTATATTCTGCATCTGTGCCCTAATACTAATTTATCTCCTTCCTATTTTCAGCATCACCATGGTGACTGTGCGTATGTGTGAGTTCATCTTTTTGCCCTGAAACTGATTTCAGAGCTGGAGTATGTTATATCAATACTTTAATACTATGCTTATTGCCTGTACCTTATTATTGCCTGTGGATTTTATAATAAATCTCCTGCATTTCTATTGTTAGGAACAGAACATATAGGGAGTGCTATTTGTTTACCTTTAATGTGATCTTTTACTAATTCTTTGTGAAGTTAAGCAGGCTGTGATTTACTGTAATCCTGAAGGACATGTTCGTCTCAACGAGGGTGATGGGATATGGCGTTGAGAGATAATATCCACAGCCTTGTCTGCTGCTTTTAGTTTCACACGTCAATCCAAATGTTCATGATATCTGATGCCTAGGTCAGTTACTTAAGTACAACTATGTATAAAAATAATTACTCAAAAAAAAGTATGTTTAATACTTTATTTTTTAATGTTTAAGGTAGATTAAGTAAGAGTAATAAAGTATGAAATGGTAAGACAACTCAAGTAGTAAGTTACTAGTTCTGAATAAATGAAGGAAAAATCCTGAATCCTAAATAAATACTAAGCACAACAAATACATGTAAAAAAAATTAATGTTTGAGATTTTATAGTATATTACAGTAAAGTTAATGTGTCTATAGTTGTAATTCAAATGACTATTTGAATTACTCTCAAATAGTCATTACTATGAAACTTACTGCAATATGTTTGCAGGGGGAAGTGGTAGCACAGTGATTAAGGTGTTGGCCTGCTACCTGGAAGATTGTGGGTTCAATTCTTAGTACTACCAATCTGTAACCGGTGGGCTTGTATAACAAAAATGACTGTAAGTCACTTTGGATAAGAGCATCTGCCAAATGCCGTAAATGCTTCCTAAGGTTGGAGATGGAATTACTGTACACTGATATGTCAACTTGTTTTAGTCACATAAACGGCATTGCATTATGGAATTGTTTGTTTTACTTCTTGGTGTGAAAAAAATAAGCGGGTTTCATGTACATACTTACTAACTTCATCTAACTGCGGCCTATTTTAATCTTATTATACAGAACATGATATTTTCATCATTAACATTTAATAGTAACATAGCATTGCTAGAAAATGAAGTACATTTCTAACCGGTACCGTGGTGTAGTGCAGGGGAGGGCCAGTGTCCTGCAGAGTTTACCACCAACTCTAATTAAACACACCTGAACCAACTAACTAAGATTTTGCTAGGTATACTTGAAACTTACAGGTGTATTGAGCCAAGTTGAAAGCTAAACTCTGCCCTATAGGACCAAGATTGCCCACCCCTGGTGTAGTGGGTTAAGGTGCCGGCACCCATATTTACAGCATTTGGCAGGCGCCCTTATCCAGAGCTACTTATGTTTATCTCTTTTCAATACAACTGAGCAATTGGAGTTATGCCACAGTTATGGCTTGGTGGTGCTGGGAATCAAACCCCAGTCTTTCTGGTAGCAGTCCAACACCCTAACCACTAAGCCACCACACTTCATCACCACATGCTCACTTGCTCCCGGCAATTTTGAGTCGATTCCAGCTTGGGTCCCCTTGGGTTCCCCTTGGCTCCCCCTCCCCCCTTTCTCACCTTTACTGGTAATCTCTGTCCCATCAATAAAGGCAAATGCCCCAGAGATATTTTTAAGAAGAGTAAGAGTAAAAGTAAGGCTAGTTGAACCCACTCTTAAAAGTATTTTTTTTTCAAACGCTAGTCCAGTAAATGTAAAATGGCCAAAAGTACCAGAAAGTGTGTATTTACCAAAATCACAAAGTTCGTATCTTTTACAAAAAGATACAGTCATCTAAAATGATTGATGAATCATTATATTATGTTCTCACTAGAACCAAGAAACTCAAACCCTGTTCCAGCATGAAAGTGCCTCTGTGCACAAAGCCCCTAAACTGTAGAGTCCTGTACAGATTCCTGACTCTGACTAGACCCCACTGAACAACCTTTGCGATGAACTGGGACAATATTAGTGTCTGATCTCACTACTTTTGTCCGTGCGTTGTAAGATTATCTTCTTCCATATCCTCCGTATATGACATTTTTGTTCTAATCCAACAATGCTATTTTATGGTCTCTTCGTTCATGGTTGTTATTATTACTGCATATGGAAATCCAACTACTCCATAGAGATGACAAGAATTGTCCAATCTGCATTTTAAAGCTTCTGTCAAGTCATGTTAGTTTTTATGACAGTGTTATTAGAAAAAAAATAAAGATTTAAGAATAAAGATTCTAAAAGCCACATTTAAAGCTACAGTCATTTATAACCAACCTCCCCAGTCATGCTTCCCATCCCCCATTTTGGCCCACAACAGCTTTCTAGCTATCAGTGTAAATGGGTTGACAAGAAACAGCAGCATGTTGCCAGCTTCACAAAGAAAGAAACTATATCATTAGCTGTAGTGAGAGTAAATGCCATAATAGTTGTTTTGAAAGTGTCCAGAGGAATCTAGCAAACACTGATTTGCCGGTCACCATTCAGCATGTCTCAGCCGCTAGTAATTAAGATTGGACATCTTCATAATAAATTCTCTATGTTATTAAGAGCAAAATAGGCTTTTTACATTAATAGAATTTTTCCAAACTAATTCACATTTTAAGTTTAGTAACGCTTTCACTCTTCAAAAATGCTAAAATGTTAGCAAATATTAGAGGCGTCTCTAAATGGTAACATTTGCTAGGCTACAATTGAAAGTGGGGATTATATACTAACTATATTCAGAATGCATGTGATTTGTGGATTAAATGTTAAAAGTATAATAATAAAGTAAAATTGTATTATTTGTTATTGCGTAAACATCCTAAACTAGTTTAAAGCATTCAAAAAAACAAGACGTTATGTAGATTTAACAAAGATTAATTGTACTTAATTTATATGCGTAAGAGTATACAATGTGATTTTACATTCGATTATTCAATTTCTCTATCTGAATCCGCAGAAAATCATAAATCACTGTTTATTTCATTTGTTCTATTTTATTTATCTGAGATTGTAATTTGTCTATTACATTTTACACAGATGCTCCCCTACAAAATCACCACAATCATTTTAAAATACATTTTTTTCTGAAGGAGAAGAAGAAGAAAAAGAAGCAAGCAACTTTTTTTTCTTTACTTTATTATACTTTCAAATGCTGTAAATGTGAATGTACTTCCGATTTTACTCTAATTTTTCACTGTAATTTTTACTGAGCTTCTCTTACAGGAAGTGAAACTGAATATATGAGGACAGACGTGGAATATAAAGTGCAGAGAGAAAAATGATACAGACGGTTTCTCTTCTCAGGAAGAAAATCCTTCTGCTTGAGGCTCTCAGTCTATTGATTCAAATACATTTAATGGATGATAGTGCTAATGCTGATCTAAAGACAAATCTATCTCTGAATATATTCATACTTTAAACGATACCAAATACCCTAGACGAAGAAGGTTTTGCCTTTTCCTGGCCGCAGTCCACAGACTTAAGAATAGAAATAAACGATTCGCTGCGAAATTTTCTAACTCAATCCACTGCCTGGTGCTGCTTATGGTTTCTTATGTAGAAAAGCTGCTTATACCTGCTGGCCTAGGATCAGTTTTTTCCACAGTAATTTAAAAATAATCAGCATGGCTGTAGAAAATATGCTAATACCTTACATGGTTTGCAAACATTACATTTTTAACATATTAAATATAAATTCTTTGGTCTAAAATATAGGTTATAACACCCATATCCAGCACTCGCCTAAGCACAGATTTATAATGCATATCTTAGCCTGACTCTGGTTTGGTTTCTGAATTTTTACACCACTGTATAACAACATGGACGAGTATTAGTCTGGAAAATTGATCAATAGTGAAAAAAGGGCTAACACTTTGTAGCTGGCTTTCCAAAAAACAAGTTTTTGCTTATTTGAATCTAGTTTCAGACAAAGAATGAGACCAGTCAAAAATGGCCGCTGCTACAAGGTTAGGCACAGCTTGAAGCAGTGCTATTTTGCATCAGTTATGCTTTATCAAGCCTCTAGAGCGTTTATAAATGACTTTTTTTTTTTGGACAATATCACAACTACAAACAATATCTTAACATAAAATGATATTACACACACTATTACAGTCTAATATGACTCATAAGGTAGCAGAACTACTGAGGAGGTGTGTGTGTGTGTGTGTGTGTGTGTGCACATAAAGCTTAATTTATCTTTAGATAAAATTGTTCTAATGACACATTCGATTCATAAAACAGAGAACACCCGTCCCAAATTATTTTAAATACTACTATAGTCACTTAAAAATAGATCTACAGTATTATCTGTTAAAAATAGACAATTTGAGGATTGTTTATAGCAATTTAGAACATTGCTTCTCTGCTATGTCATCATGAATCAGCTTGATTCATCTAAGGTAAAGTGGAGTGTAAAGTAAAAGTTAAAAGTATAATAGGAAAAACATTTTTCTGTTTGAAAGATGATGTCATAATTACAGTATTCCTTGTGGACAGATAGAAATATGGTGTGATTGGGTTATGGTGTGTTTCGATAGTAACGCATAGCTTATGTAGTTTGTGTACCTTTTTTTTTTTTTACCAGAGTTTTATCTGTATAGCGCTTTTCACAAATGGTGATTGTCACAAAGCAGCTTTACAATTGAAGAAATTATAAAACAGAATTAAACAAATCAGTTTGTCCCTGATGAGCAAGCCGGGGCGACGGTGGCAAGGAAAAACTCCCTAAGATGAGATAGGAAGAAACCTTGAGAGGAACCAGACTCAGCAGGGAACCCATCCTCATTTGGGGTGAAAAACAGGTAGCAGGGATCATGATCATGATCAATTAGTTTTTTTATTTAGGTGAAATCTTTTTTAATGTTTGGTATTTTAGTTCTGTTACTAATCGTACTTTTCTCACTGGTGAATGTGAATGACACATGATGTTTTGTAGTAATGTTGAATCTGGTCGTCTAGTCTGCACACATATGCGTTCAGTAGGCGTGGCTTTGGACGGTGAGGGTAGGACATATGCTTTTGATGCTATCAGGCTATAGTTAGCATTTACCAAGCTGTCCTGCTGCACCTTTAACACCCACTACACTCCCTTGGTGGAGAAAAACATTATACAGCAGTCATTAAAGAGCCTTCTTATTTCTCTCTCTCTCTCTCGCTCTCTTTCTCTCCCTCTCTCTCTCTCTTGCTCACTCGTTCGCTCACACATACCTGCTAGTATCCCGAGACTTGATCCCAGTAGTGCATGAAAGGCCAGGACTGGAGAATAAAGCAGCACAGCAGTAAGAATGATTAGGAAAGGACCACAGAGAATCACAAGTGTAGATCTGAACTCCCAGCACTACCCCCTGCATGAGCTGAAGACAGACAACAACAAACTCACATATATATATGGTGTGTGTATAATCAGCGATGATTTTTAAAGTAATTAATAATTGATATTAGAAACAGATCTTTAAACATTACTGTTGCCCGAACAGTAGTTTTTTGCCATTCATTTATATTGCACCAAATTCTATGTATCAATATATCAATAAAGTATATATATATTATATATATATATATTATATACTTACTGAGGATAGGATTTACATCTGTACTTGAATTTAATGTGTTCCTAATGACAAATGCTTTTTACAGAAGCAGAGTTACAGAAAGCAATTGAGAGAGAACTGGAAATTTCCATTCACCCAATAAGCAATTCATGGCACAAGGGCTGTAAAAGATCTACAGCTATAAAAAGTTACGACTGTTTCTTGCTTCCTCTCTCGTCACACACATTCTTCACTGCTCAGTCTCTTTTAGCACAAGTTGTCTCCATGGAGACATACCGGATACACAGATACTGTGAAGCTGTATATTGATGAGGACTGAAAGGATTGGCATGGGGTGCAACTGCACCGGGGAGACAAAAAGCAACCTGACCTGAGACAAAAACTGTTTGGAAGAACCAATGTGGATATGGATTTTGGTGAAATTTAACTATATAATAGAAATATAATACTGAAGCACTATAACTTATGAAAAGGGTGTTTTTCTTTCAGAATTATACACACGTAAACTTGTTTACTTCTGAATTGAAGGTCAGAGCAGACGAAAGTGAAAT
Source organism: Bagarius yarrelli (assembly GCA_005784505.1). Taxonomy (NCBI): domain Eukaryota; kingdom Metazoa; phylum Chordata; class Actinopteri; order Siluriformes; family Sisoridae; genus Bagarius; species Bagarius yarrelli. The sequence continues at coordinate 1,652,545 of VCAZ01000053.1, forward strand.
GAAGGGACACTAGCAGTACAAAATGCTAAAATGTGTGTCATTTTTTTTTCAATTCTTTATTTGATCCTACGTTTGCATTTCTGTGAAGTTTCCTATATTCTCACCAGGTCTCGTAAGTTTTCAGAAACGGGTTGGGTCCCTTAGGTACATAACCTGGTGTCCAACATTCTCTCGACTCACATGCACTGTTCCTAGGGCAGGTTCTGGATCCGTGACCTGAATAAAGGTTACTGTATTATATTTTGGGTATAGGAAGGGTACTCCTCAAAATTGATGACCAGGAAATCTGGTGATATAATTATAATGTTAATATTCTAATAATATTAAAAGTAAAACAACAAATGTTATGAGAAAATCACGGGTTTGGCACTGGTCCTGCGCTGATTGTAAGGCAAAACTTAATTGGTTAGAGGTTTAGGGGCCCAACAAGGGCAACTTGATGGTGCTGGGAATCGACCCTGATCTTTCAATTAGCAGCCCAATACTCGAAAAGCTCCAAAAATGTTCAAACAGCACCAGAATTTCCTCCGTTGTATGCAGAAATGAAGATCTGCTGCAAGGAAATAGCGTTTCCGGCGATTTTTCGACTTGTTTGCTAAGACAAAATCCTTTGAGTCCTTTACTAAGACAAACCAGGTAGTTAAGCTTAAGTATTCTGTTAGAATAGCATTTACATCACACTTTGTGACATCACATCCTGTTTTTAGTTTGATTAGATAGATTTGGTTTGTGTCGCTTTTATACATCGATCAAATCATGCCAAAGTTTATTTGGAAGCGGAAAAAGAGTTGAAACTTTCTTAAATAAACCTCACTAACCGAATAATCCCACCGCTGTTCGTTTTAATCGAACCAAACATGACAAGTGTGAACACAGTTTTGATGTGGGAAAGTTTCTTACTGCAGTCACCGGTAGCCATATTGTTACAGTCTGTTCATGGAAAGCTTGGCAATAAAAATGTCTATTCTCAAAAAAGTGAGTCATCTAGGTCTTTACTACAATTCTAAGCATGAACAGAGCACAGCTCAGTGCATCAACAACATCTCTTGTAATATCTAATAAGTGCATTTATGTCCAAACCTGAGGTATGTCCAGTTGTGTGCTGTTGATGCTCAATGTGGGCCCCTGTGGTACAATCGGATAGGTGGGGTAGTATGGGTTCTTAAAACCGGTGCAGGCCAAATAAAGGAGCAGGACAGTGTTGAAGGGGAACACACCTACAAGCAAATCCCATTTTTCCAACACAGCAGCCAGTCCACTGTATACAAGAGAAAGATATAAGACCACCTCCAAAGTCTGCGTATGTTTATATATGTGAGCATATACTGTGTACTGTATGTAAGAGCCTTACGTCGTAGCTCCAGTAAAACATGCAGGCAGCAAAAGCCACCAGTACCAGTCTCCTGAATTACTGACCACGCCTATTACTAAGGCCACCAACATCCCGTTATTACCGTGTTCACCCTGGGAAATCTCAGCACTGTGGCACACAAACACACAAGAAAAATGTCTCACTATATGATCAAGCTGTGTGTGTGTGTGTGTGTGTGTGTGATTTTTCTTTACCGTTTCTCTCTGATGAGTATTGCCATGACTGTAGAAGAGTCATGCTTCCCAGCAGGGCTGGCCAGGGACTGGCAACTGATAGAGTAGCAAGAATCAAAGCTCCACTCAAAGGGTTATTCACCATAATCACACCAGAGACACCTCTTAATAACCAGTCGAGCAGTGTTGGAAAATGCTTAAAAATTGTGCAGGAGATAGACCTAGTATGATAATGATTAATTAATAGCTAATTATAAAATATACATATTAGGAGTAGCACTAAAAAGAAGAAATAAGAGTGAGCTAAATATGATGTAGGAGAAAGAAAAAGAAAAGGTACATGATGGTGTGCTATCAAAAGTTTTACCAAAATATAACTAATCACAGAAGTGTGTGTGCACAAATAAAGTAGTCTAGTTGTAATACAAAATCAAGAAAACAGTGGTACAGAGTGGAACAGGTTTATTGGAAAGCCCCATACGCTAATTAAGTGAAATAACATAAACCTCGTCGGCCGTGTGGCAGATAAGAGGAGAAGGGGGAATCAGACTGGATGATGAATCGTCAGAGAAAAATAACGGTGATGGCCTTGGGGAGATTGGTGGTGGAGGCGAGGTCCAACGAACTCGTTTGACCGGAATAGAGGGCCCAGCACTGTTAGTGAAATCTGGACGGATCACACTATCAGTTTGGGTTCCTACATCACAGGTTCGAAGAGAAAAAACCACACGCACAGGTGAAGTTTTGTTGAGTGTGTGTAAATGGAAGAGACGATCCAGAAAAAACACCGATTTCCCCAGTTAGACAGGCTAGCTGACATTCGTCTGATGTATTCTCTATGTTCAGTAGTAGTAGGGCTAGAGATAAGAAAGGAATTTTAATTGGGTACCACTGGTCATGATTCTTTGAACATAATAAGCTCATAAAAAATTAGATAAGTAGCAGCTGTGTGTCAAAGTAACCTGAATCATTAAGAAGAATAAACTAAATAGATGATCTTTTAACTTAAGCACTAAAAATATATGCATATGTAACAATCACAAAAAAGAAGAGTAAGAAAAAATAGAAGTGTAGAAAATATCACAGAAAGCCCAGAGAGTGAAATAAGGCTTTGATTTGTGTGAGTGTGCAGAAGGTGAACAGGCGTATATAAGAACTGTTGGGTTTCTTTTTCAAACAAGGGGTCAGCATTCGGTTTTAATGGTAAATCATTTTTAAGGATGGATATCTTACAAGGATATTCAGTTTTAATGTTAAATCATTTTTAATGAGGAGACTGCACCTTTCAAGGTCGGTGTAACTCTGGGATAAGGGAAAAAAAATAATTTACAGTTACACTCAGCAAAAGTTTTGAAATAATGGGAACTTGTTGAGGGGGGCTGAAATTCGACAGTAACTCTTTGCATTTGCCTTGGTATTGTACTCTGTTGCAGAGGTCTTTACTTTGCTTGTGCCATTTATTGCTGAACAGATTGCCTTCTATGGATCCTTTGAATGCTTGATGACTGCAATAAATTGGAGTTTTTTGCTCTTCTCACACTTTGGACTCAAGAATCTTTATTTGTTTAAAAAGTTTATATATATTTACATTTATTGATAGATAGATAGATAGATAGATAGATAGATACATAGATAGATATAAATATTTGGTTAGATACTAACAGCATTTCATGTGGCTCTGTATGACAATAAACATGAATTTAATCTAATCTAAAAAATCTATTTAACATATTTTATATAACTACATTTGTCCCGAATTAGCTTTTACTTACTACTTTGCTAACGTTCACTATATATTGTAAACTAACTTTAATGAAGGACTGAACGATGATGGAGACAGAATTCCTCATCAGACTTGTTTTTTTAGATCATTTTTGTGCATTGCTGCCTTTGCCGACTGGCTAGGGCAGTATATGAAATAGAATAGAGAGGGAGAATGGGATTGAAAAACAGTCCCAAGCAAATTCGAGTTGCCCAGGACACAGTAGAGCTCAGGGTAATATTTACATACTGTATATGTCCCCTCACTATAACCTCTACTGCCACTGTGCCTGCATCTGGCATGTTTATTAAATCAAATGCCATCTCTGGATATTTTTTTATTAAATAATAACATTTTCTTTGTGGTAATATAATCTGATATCTTGTTACTGGTGGGTCATTAGTTTCAATATTAATTTCCTTCTCGCAGTTCTGCCAAAAAAAACCTCTCTGATTAATTGAAAAAGAGCAAATGATATACTTAGTATATATTATAGTATATATAGTATATATATTTAGTATACTAATATATAGTGTGTTGACTGCAGTTTACTCAGACAGTCTAAGCATATTAACAAGCCTAGGGCAAACAGTCATAAAAAACCAGAGTTGCTAGTCACATTGTCATAATCCACTTTTTAGAAAAATCATCCTGATCCAGAAGCTGCTGTACTGCACAGGAAAAATGGAGCACTTTCATGTGTACATGCAGGGTAAGACTCCCCATATGATTTTCTTACACAAACCTTAGACTTTCAATAGAAATGTTTACATAAAAGCATTATATATGCTATATATTGATGCATCGCCTAATTTGTTGGTTAAGTTAAATTAAATAGTCAAAAAACCATACTTACTAATGAAGTTTCAATGGGACCAGTGAACATTTTTAACTGCAAGTCTATTTAACCTCATTTCATTTTGTACCATGAGGTTAAATAGACTTCAATGTAAATGTATAAATATTTTTAAATAATTATGCACAAAGTAAAAATTGTATATGGCTTAGATCTACTTGCCCCTAGAACAGTCAAAATAATGGACATTGAAACATTGAAGTTTGCATTAACTGCATCACCAAGCTGCCACTGTTGGGCCCCCGAGAAAGGCCCTTAATCCTCAACTTCTTAGTTGTACAAATGTGATAAATAAATGTTACTCTGGTTAAAGGTGCCTGCTAAAAGCCAGAGATGTAAATGTAAATGTTTTAATCTAAAAAAAACCTTTAAACTTTCTCTTTACACTCTGATAGTTAATGTGAACATCAAAAAGGCATTTTTGTATAATCTGCACTGACTCCCTATTAAACATCGAATAGATTTTAAAATCTTGTTATAAAGCTTCTTATAAAGCCCTGAATGGTTTAGCACCTCAGTATTTAAATGAGCTCTTATCGTGTTATAGTTCTCCACGTCCGCATGCGCTCTCAAAAATCTGGTAATACCTGGAATAATAAAATCAACTACGGGCAGCAGATTCTTTTCTTTCTAGTGCCCAATTTCTGGAATAATTTACCTAACACTGTTTAAGAGGCAGACACACACTATCAGTACACGTCTCTATAACCTGGCTTTACACATAACACCCTTTTATTATCCAAATGCGTTAAAGGATTGTTAGGCTGCAATAATCACCTCCAATAACATGCAATGTATTTGTCTATCGTAAGTAGAATGGTATCTGCACTAACATAAATCTGTTTGTTTCTCATTCCGAGCTCACCGTCCCCGCCAGGTTCAGTCTATATCCAGTTGGTGGATCAGCACAGAGACAATAAGCCCCAGTGGCAGTTTCCTAGTGATGACCTTGTTTTCTAGACGGCCATCCAGACAAGATCACAGAAACTTTCAGTTTGTCTGGTCAGAGTAAAACTGACCCGCTGACTGAGACTGGTTTCTCTCAAGGTTTTTTTTTTCATCATGTCACTGATGGAGTTTTGGTTTCCTGCCACTGTCGCCTCTGAATAAATTTAATTTACACAGTTAAATTAAACTGACTGGACTTGATTTTGTAAAGCTGCTTTGACACAATTTCTATTGTTAAAAATCGCTATATAAATAAAAGGGACTTGAATTGACTTGTCTTGAAGGACAAATCCATTTCAGGAGGCTGGCCATCAGCGTCTGTCCTTCCCTTCTTATGATACACACTTTTTTGTTAATTTCTTATCCTGTTTCAAGTAATATTCCTTTTTTTATTATAGTCAGAAATTATTTTTTCAATTTCAATTAAACTTAATGGAGTCTACTGGTTGGATATGTGACTTCTTTAAATACCAGTGTGACATTTGGGCAGCAGGCTACTGTGTGTGTGTGCGTGTCAGTGAGACTACTAAGTATGTGGACAATGTTAGATGAGTCTGACAGCTAGGTCATCTGCACGCTTTGCTTGACTAATGATCCTTTTTATCAGATGGTCTGGCAGACAGATCAGAATTTAGCTTTTTCTCTCTCTCTCTAAACCCCCCCTCCTTTCTGTCTGTGGTTGTGTGTGTCTGTGTGTGTAAGAGACAGGAAGACAGTGATATATGAGTTTTCAAAATTTAGTAGCAGAGTCTGTATCAATATTCTGTTCCCATCTTGACCTTAATCTGTAACTTGTGTTCCTGATTAGTTTGGAGCACGAGGTCACTAACATTTAAAGGCCACAAACATGAATAAATACATACAAATCTACCAAAGATTTCACACACCTTTTACACAGTATTGCACTGTATTAAACATCTCAAAGCCTAAAATACTAAAGTTTTAGTTTATTTATATGTTTGTACATGTTGGGGCAATTAATAAACGGAAGCGGAAGCTCAGCCCTGTCCCACCTACACTACAGCCTAAGGTCTTCCACATAGTGTTCCGTTTTGAAAGGAATCAAGTGTGCTGACCTGCCGAATTGGGACTATTTGTGGGAAGTGGTGGCTTAGTGGTTAAGGTGTTGGACTGCTACCAGAAAGATTGGGGTTCGATTCCCAGCACCACCAAGATATATGGGCTCCTGAGCAAGGCCCCTAACCCCCAATTGCTCAGTTGTATGTCAAAATATAGCTCTGTATAAGAACGCCTGCCAAATGCTGTAAACATAAACTTCACTCATCTGCATCAAACACGATTGCGACACCTGTCAGACAAATAATGCTGAGGCCAGTAGTCACGCAGTATTGCTCAAAATTATATTTACAAGAATAAAGTTTGATTTACGATTTTTGTCAAATATTTTTTTCATCCTCTTCCCAAAAAGTCCTTTATTGTTTTAACACCTCACAGAACAAAGTAAATTCTGGGTAATAATCGTTAGCGAAGTCCACTTAGACCCACATTTACAGAGAGTTTGCATTAAGTGCACAAGTAGGCGGGACAGAGAAGCTCATCGGCTAATTAGGACAACGTATGCCTTTGCACCCCTCAGTGGGAACGTGCAAATGAGAGAGTGAAGATGTGCACATGTGGAAACAGCTGGTGACACACACTTTAACCGTTTCTCACTTTCTACTGCAACTAATATTAAAACCAATGCATGTGTCTTTACAGGTTTTTCAGATAAATAAATCAGGAAGTACTTCACAGTTTGATTAATTTTTACTGATTTTACTGATGTTCTATTTCAAACATTCATCCTTTTCTTTTAACTGCTGAAACAGCATCATACCTGGAACAACATCTACTGATTTTTCATCACCTGTTTGGAAGAAACCTTTTTTTACTTTAATTACCTACTCTAAAATATGTTTGATAAGGACAGTAGGTCTATAATTAAAAAATTTAGGGTTTAGATTTGCATCATGGGGCAGTGGTGGCTTAAATGATTGAGGCACTGAGTTGTTGATCTGAAGACCAGGAAGACCTGGATTTAAGCCCCACCACCACCAGCCAGCCGGCAAGCCACTGCTGGGTCCTTGGGCAAGACCCTTAACGCATCCTGCTCCAGGGTGGCATAGCTGACCCTGCGCTTTGACCCCCAACTTACTAAGATGGGATATACAAAGGAACTAATTTCATTCTGCTGTCAAAAGTATATGTGACAAAGGCATTTACACAGTTTTAGGTAGTGTAGATAACTTACAAATAGGCTTATTATTATTCATGGGTGTTTACAGGAAATAGGGTGTTGAATGGATATGTGGTGGTTGGATTAAGTATGTATTGTGAATGTTTAGGGGAAGATGAGGTGTATGTAGCCCTTATTGTATTTTTAAGACTGTTATTGTGTAAACAGATTACAAAAAATGAAGGTTGTCAAAGCAAACATGTATGAGTATGGTGATCAGTTGTCCACATACTTTTATTTTTAATTAAAATTTGCTAGAAGGTAGTAGAGTAAGTGAGTGGTGAAAATAATTGGTGATTGTTATATGATATGTAAGATTGTTAGTGGCTAGATATAACAGTGGGTACTTCAGATTGAGGATAAGTTTGTTAGGTGGTGCATGTGTGTGTATGTGTGTTTGTGTATGTGTGGAACAGAGTGTGGGAGAGAGAGGGTGAAAAACACATCTCTCTAAGCTGTTAACAAATGAGTCTTTAATAACACCCACAAATGACCAGGAACAGAGAACAGGAGTGTTTAGATCAGCTAACTGAGAGGAAGGAGGAAGAAGAAAAAGAAAGAAAGAGAAGAAAGTTGTAATGACATTCAATATTAGCAGTTAGACTCTTTCTCTTTCTCTCTCTCTCTCTCTCTCTCTCTCTCTCTCTCTCTCTCTCTCTCTGTGTAACTGTCACACTCTCTGACAAACACACTGTACATACAAACTGCTTTATTTCTGAGCAGGAGTGAAAAAAATCTGAGTTACTTATAAATTCACTTACATTTTGTGTTTGTAGTAAAAAAAAATGTGTGTGCATGTGTGTCCGTGTTATCCCTGCAGGCTCTGTTAGTCATGCCGAGAGGAGGCATCTGTCATGCTGCACATTGGTTCTCCTGAGCAATTTACAGCAGTGTTTGTGCATGCCCCTGTGTGTGGGTGTGTTCTTCACTCCTGAATGATCACATAGCAAAACAGAATCTTAACCACAGGGGGCGCCAGTTTATAAGCAATATTAAAAATAAATATTTACTTTTTCACAATCGCCATTTTTTTCCATCTTCCATCTTTCACTCACTTCCATCCTTTCTTTACCAAGACAACTGGGACCATCTTAGGTAGTGGTTCCAAAACTGGGGCACGCCCACCCACCCAGGGGGTGCAAAATTAAATTTGCAGCATTTGGCAAATGCTCTTATCCAGAGCGACATACAATATTCCTTGTTTTACAACTGAGCAATTGGGGGTTAAGGGCCTTGCTCAGGTGCCCAGCAGTGATGGCATGGTGGGGCTGGGGGTCAAACCCGGGTCCTCAACTTAATAGTCCAACAACTTAACCACTGCACTTCCCCCTATTATAAGAATTATAATAAGGGTGTTGTAAAAAAGGCTTGTGTGAGGTCAGCTGATATTTATAGGCATGTACTGAAATTTCAAAAAAGAAAAACAGTCGAAATATGAGATGTAAATATCTGCCGCGTCATGCCGCACCACCCGGCAGTGTTCATTGAGTAGGATTTGCTCTCCCTCGAACTGCGCGTTTATATTCCGCGCTATGAATGTGTGTTCTGTTAAGTTACTTATGGCCCATACAAATGATTTACTCGTGTACTGCTCACGTCGGCTCAAATAACACGGCAGCAGGAAACTTCTAGAATACTTGTTCCTGTTTGCAATAGCGCTGTTCAAAAAATCTGTCAAAAACAATGAAAAGTATTACATAGTAAAACAAAGTAGAAACTGCAGCATTTCATTTTAATGCCTCACACCACAGTGGTGGTTCCTGGAATTGAACCCCAGTCTTTCTGGAAACAAGCCAACACCTTAACCACTGCGCTACCACTTCCATTTTATAGAAGCCATCTTTAGCTGTGACTTTCTTTATAACAACATTTCCTTTGCATTAGAAGCACAGTGAATAACAACCCCGGAGAAACAGAGAAAATAGCCTCTTGACACACAACTAAGACATGTTGTGCTCAGTCTTTGGTGAGCTCGTCATGGCCCCTGGTGGTGCACGTCCCAGGATAACACACCTGATTCCTCAGGGTTAATATTCACAATATTAAGAGCCTTTAGTAAGAAGTAGTCATAGTGGAACTATGCAGTGCAGACACATTAGTGTAGCTTTACTATTTCTAATCTTTTGTGTGTTATGACATTACACGTCTATGTTTTTAAATGATGCCATTTTTTTTTTTTTTTTATTCAATTCATTGTCATTGTGCAAGGTACATGTACAGAGCCAATGAAATGCATTTTTCGCATATCCCATCTTAGTAAGTTGGGGTCAGAGCGCAGGGTCAGCTATGATGCAGTGCCCCTGGGGCAGGAAGGGTTAAGGGTCTTGCTCAGGGACCCAACAGTGGTTGACTTGCCAGAGGTGGGGTTTGAGCCCAGGTGTTTCTGGTCTTCAGATTAACAACTCAGCACCTTAACCATTTGAGCCACCCTGCCCCCCCCTCTATACATGCATTATGATAGGTGTTAGGCATGTTATTTTAATTAAATTAATTATATTCCTAGTAATTAGTTACATCATTTTAAAAATAATTAATTAGCAGGAAAAATAATTATTGTGTTACTTTTTATAATTGTTCAGATATTTCGAATAACTTGGATTCCACCAATATTAAATAGGTTAAATTGATAAAATGGACACTACATAGAATAAATGATATAACTTTGTATACTAATCTACACTATTTTAATGTTGTGGTGTCATGTGATAATGTGGGGTGATTCATTAGATTCATTGCCATGGACGTAAAGAGACTTGTTCTTCCTGTGTAAAAGTTACATTACTTAAGCAGTCTAGACAACGCGGGAAAAATAGTGTTTATGCTTCGAGTTTAAGAAAGCTATCTTTAACCTCATTAACCAAATTTTATTCATACTCGTTACCTGTTTATGAACACCCTTTTTCTATAGTTCGGAAGTACTATGTGTGTGAATGTGCCTGCTTTTGTGTAAACACCCGCACTTCTTTTTGCCTATGATTGGCAAACGATGGGAATTTACTCAACCTAAGACAATTACACACACACACACACATCAATCTTAAGTCCCACCGCACCCCACATACTCCAGAGGAAAAAAAAAATTTCAGATCCTATAGCTAATAGAGAGACTAATCAGATTACATCTGCTTTAGTGGGTTTAATTATAATTGATTACTTGTAATTAAAAAAAGGAACAATGTTTATTTATACCATTGTTTTTCCCATCACTGGTTTTAACCTGTTTACGCTTTATTATTAAAAAGAATATAAAAAAATCATTAACAACAAGCATCAAATTTAGTTACAAGCAAATACTAAATATACATTACGTATATATAAATATACTATAGTGTTTATTAGGCATGGACAACAAAGATGGCTGCAAGAGGCTACACCTCCAAGCACCACTAGCACACATCCTCTTGCTATCACCAGAGTACAGATAACACACAAACCACTCTAGATTTACTCAGCTATGTCAGTTGTTAGCCATGTTGACTTTGGACTGTTTTTTGACTGCATTTTTAAAATTTCCCTGTTTAATATTTTGCTATCAGTATGTCTGTATGCTAACTTTATACTAACAATATGCTTTTATAACATAATTTGAATTTGTCATATTGCTAAACACCACGATTTATGCAGTATATGTTTGGGCATACAGCACAGTGGCTTAGTGCTAAGCCCTGCTTTTTACTCAATGACAGCTGGGATAGACTTCAGCAGATCCCTGTGACCTTGATTAGGACTTAATCTGTATAGACAATGGATGGATAAATGAATGGATAGATAGATAGATAGATAGATAGATAGATAGATAGATAGATAGATAGATAGATAGATAGATAGATAGATAGATAGATAGATAAACACAGACGGACGGATGGACGGACGGATGTTTGGGGATATTGTTTTTATCATCTCAGCTTACAATCTTGCTCTTTTTTTTCTTCTCCCATAACTTTTTGAGACAGGTATCTGTCTGTTCTTAATAACATGGAGTCATTTTGCCATTTATGTCACTTATGTATATTATTGATGTTTGCAAAATGGTCTTTTTTCACCATTATTTTTCATTTTCCTATAGTATTGTTATCTTTCCCTTTTGTATCATAACAGATTTCAGTCTTCATGGTTTTATCAGCTGCTTCCCTCTCAGCTCAGCTCTGGTCTCATGATCCATGATTAGATTTGTCTTCCCACACACTCTTTATACTCTCCCTATTCTTTTTTCTTCTCTCATTTTTCTGCATCTCATGGTTTATCACTCATTTATTTCATATATTTCTTCATCATACCATTATCACCTTTTTTGCTTTTGCCCTCAACTCACACCCACACCCTTTATTATTTCTAAATCCCCTCTCTCTCTCTCTCTCTCTCTCTCTCTCTCTCTCTCTCTCTCTCTCTCTCTCTCTCTCTCTCTCTCTCTCTCTCTCTCTCTCTCCTGCTTTCTTGCTCTTGCTGTCTCTGTATCTTACTTTTGTCACTGTGTGCTGTAGTAGTCCCAGGAGAAAAGCCCAGGCTCCAGTGGCCATAGTGTAATATATGACTTCCTCTAAATTGCATTTGGATGCTCACGCCATAAAAAATGTCTTGCTTCCACTCATCCCCCTCTCTCTGCTGCCAGGTTATTCTCGACGGCCATTCTCTGCAGCACAAATGAGCTCCTGACTAGATATTCTAAAAACTCAAGTTCACTGCTAAACATACATTTCTTTAAACACATACATACACACATACATACATACACAAGTCCAACAGGCTGATGCATTTTCTATCCCTGAGGTAAATATTTCTTATTTTGTTGTCTAAAACAGGACTTATGTATATAATTGATGTTCGCATCTTCATTGATTTCTTGTTTAAACCAATAGATTTCTTGTTTATTCAATACATTATATAAATCTATCTATAGCATTTGGCAGACGCCCTTATCCAGAGTGACTTACATTTATCTCATTCATACAACTGAGCAATTAAAGGGTTAAGGGCCTTGCTCAGGGACCCAGCAGTGGTGCCTTTGTGGAGCTGGGAATCAAACCTACAGTCTTTGGGTTGGTAGTCCAACAACCTAACCATGAGCCACCACTTCCCCTATCTATCTATCTATCTATCTATCTATCTATCTATCTATCTATCTATCTATCTATCTATCTGTCTGTCTGTCTGTCTGTCTGTCTGTCTGTCTGTCTGTCTATCTATCTATCTATCTATCTATCTATCTAGCAAAAAAAGCAAAGAAGTGTGCACAACCTCGAACAGATTCTCACACAAGTATTTAATACCAGAGTTTTGTTTGTGTCGCTACTTAGGGAGATATCTAATCTAAAGTGGCACGTTATTAGATATTATAAAAAAATTTTCAACCTTTATTCAAAATCGGAGTACTCATCTTACCTTATGGCTTCCTTAAATTAATCCTGACATAAGTCCTAAACAACTTTCTTTTCTTAATTTTTTCAATTTTTGTTAAATGTTATTTTATGTTATGTTCTTTTCATGTTTGCTGTGTTCATATCCGATAAATGCTCACAAACATTTCATATCATTTTGTGCATTTTATCGTATTTCATATTGTGTACTGGCACTTATTAATATATAACTAGACAATGTTACATTAAGTAATATAAAAAAAATATCATCACACATGAAGAAACAAGTTAATAAGTTGGACTTTAGTCCTTGGCCAGCAGAACACAAGGTTCTAAAAGAGGCTTAGTGCTCTCGCATAAGTCAGTTTGGCTACAAAGTCTACAATATAAGATATAAATTAGAGTGAAGGATATAGAGACAGATATATAGCTAGGGAGAGAAATAGAGAGAGAGAAAGATAGAACTGGCAGCCAGTTCAGACAAATTACATCATCTGTCTCTCCCTATTTTTATTGGTTCACCACTGCTATATGTTAAAAATACAGCAAGGTGTCAACTCCCATTATTCTTATATTGATATTTAATTTGGAGTGGGAGATTTCAAGTAAGAACACTTTATTTCTATTTGGCAAGATTCTATTACATTTACTTATTTGGCAATGTATCCAGCTGACCAACATTTTCATCAAATGTTACATAAACAGGACAAAAAAAAATGTTGACTATTAAAGATAGAATCCATATGTCTACATCTGTTCAGAAAACATCTTTTGCCCCAACATCGTATTAATTACTAGCCTGGGCAGTTCATGACCGTTTCTGGAGACAAAATAGTGTTACTACTACAGCTAACCTCAACATTGTCAACAAAATAATCAGAGGACACATTGTCTTTTCTTGAACTTGAGTTTTTATGTTAAGGTACATGTACATTACATTCTTTCATTGTGCTCACTCAGAATCACATCAGATTTGAATACACACACACACACACATAGTCATACACACTCGCACACATGTAGTGAGAAGGCTCACGTACAAACAGGTTTCTACAGTTCATGCAGTCCATCGTTCATAAAGGTTAGCCTAATTTAGGCCACCTCCACATAGATGAAATATGAGATATGACCGGCCACTTTAACTTACAAAAACACAGGCAAAATACCCTAAACCTTAAAATTAATAAATAAAGTAAAAAAGAGATCAAAATATTATCTGTTAAAAGAAAATGAGGTTTGATCAAATAAAAGGTCTTTACAAAGTATAAGGTTCATCCACATATATTTACAGTAGAGTCAGAGTAGTTGTATGTTTGTTTTAGATTTTTCCCATACATTGATAACGATATTGATCAGCAAACAGCGATAGAGACATGACATTTGGAACTTCACAATGTGGTGACCAATTAGATATCATATGAAGTATGAAGAAAAGCATCACCGGATGCCATAGATTGTCTTTGGAATCATCGATTGGCTCTTTGGAAGAAGCCCCATCTAAATCATTTAGCCAACAGATGCCATTGCTTTTAATTAGTCCCCTGAACCTCTCAAGTCCCTCTTCATTTTTTTCATATTCTGACAGTTCTTGAGTATTGGCCATGTGTCATAAGCTAGTCTTCAGCCAGTGCATGCCACTTGGCAATCTGCCTTCGTGGATGATCACAGATATCGCGCCAGTGCTCGCCGGCGGTGCCTGGAGAGGATGTGCCCAGGAGGAGGCGACCGATAACAGGCGTACGTGCCGTTCTATCAGAATCCAGCAGCAGAAGCTCCACACTAGTGTCCCGCAGGCCCTCCTCTGAAGGTACGTCGAAGACAAAGAGCTCGTTGAAGACCGGGTTTGGTGTGCACTTCTTAACATGAGTTTTCTTCTTGCAGACACGTTTTTTGCCCTGGTACAGGTTCACCTTTACGTAGGGGTCTAGAAGGACAGAAAGAAAAAAAGAAAAACAAGAGTTAGGCTTGGTTGGATCTCACAGGGCATACACAATTACCTAGCTTCTAGATTTACACTGTTTGTTTTTCAGATCTTTTCTAGATAATTAGCACAGGTTTTGGTTTAATAAACCTTTCTTTAGTTAGACTAATGAAGAAAAGTATGGATTTTTATGGATTTATCAGACAGCTTTTGTTTGATTTTGGATATGTTTCTATCAATTACCAATGTAGGATAATGGCACAGGAAGCTCGGTAGCTTAGTGATTAGCATGGTTGCCTAACATCTAAGAAAGTCCCAGGTTTGTATTTCCAGCAGAGAGCATACTATGTGGAGTTTGCATGTTTTACTCTTGGTACTCCGGTTCCCTCCCACAGTCCAACAACATGGTAGGTTGAGTAAGTGTAATTGTGTGGTTGTATGAATGTGGCCCTGCGATGGACTGGTGACCTGTCCAGGATGTACCCCTGCATTTTGCCCAATGACAGCTGGGATAGACTCCAGCAGATCTCTGTGATACTTTGAAATAAGTGGGTATAGACAATGGACTTGTGGTTATAATACACTTAGACTATTGACTTCTACTATTAAGCAGTGTTGTAATAAATCTTGATAATTATCACAACTGGCTGTATACAGATTTAAAGCATTTCTGACTACATGTTATATAACCCCTTCTCATTTACTCACCAGAAGGTCCATTGTGGTCCATCTTGGGTAAATGCCGAGCTTTAAGGACCACCACAGTAAGAGTGCTGGTCGTTGATTGATAGCAGAGGGACAGTAGCAGTTCTCCCCTTCCTGCACTTCTCTATAAAGGACAGAGATGGAAACAATAAATTCCACACACGACACTTTAACAAACATATTTCCCTTTCTTGCTTCTGCATACAAGATGCAGCCATTGTATGCTGTGTGGTAGCGTGAATGGATGGCACCTAAACGTACAACTGTTCCAAACACAACATGACCCAGCATCTTATTCACATGGCTTCTAAATACATCCAATACAATAAATGCTAGCTCTATTCAACACATTCATAGTGTGAATCTGGTGAAATATTACCATGGCAACCAACAGCAGGAGTCCTTTTGCTACTGTGGCAATGACTCAAATGTTTCTTGACCTCTGTGCGTGTGATTACAGTCAAGCAAAGAGGTTTCACCAGGAGAGGATAATTGCTTCTGTTACCACTTTAAATGAAGTTTATTATCAATGCATGAAGGCAAAATCGGGTTGTTAAAATCATTACTTAGCTCTGGCAGCGTTAACTCTGTTGTGTCTAACAGGCATTAGTGTGTGAGTCATCCAGCCATTAAAATCAGCACGAGCTTAATCAATAGCCATCCTGGTGGTAGGAAAGCTCATCAGTCCTTAAATCATCCACCGGTGAAAAAGGAAATCTTTATGCTTAGATAGATGCTTAAAAGTCCACAAATTTTGAGTCTACATTTGATATATAATATTTGTTTTAAAATAAATAATCTTAATATTTCTAATATGTTTCTTTATTTTGATAAAATATTTAAAGGTTGTTCTTCAGTTTTTCTTTTTCTCCTTAATCTAGAGAACATATAAGACTCTTCATTGATCCCCAGACACACAGATATAGATCGCTGAGTGTGTTTGAGGTCATGGGTGTGTCTATTGTTGCTCAGTCATGTCAGCTTTGTATTGAGCTACTCTAATGGTGCATTATTAAATTACGGAAATAGGAGATTTCTATCAATATCAAGTACCATCTTACATGCATACTATAAAAACCACTCACAGTGAATCAGGAATGGGATTGCTGTCTAATCTACTTATTGTTTTACCATCAGTAATATTATCAAAAAGCTGTTACCTTTTTACACACATTTATTTAAATTAAAAATAACACTACAATCAATAATAATTACCTTTTGTAATTTATATATACTGTTAATCCTAACTTATTCTATGGAAAGTCTTACCCCTACATTTCTCTTGATGATGTCACGGCTCATTAGGACCCTTCCCTCAGTGAGGTCAACATCAGCCAGTGGAACGAGTGTTTCTCCAATGATCTCATCCCGAGAAAACCGGTCAAAACTCAATACCATGAAATGCAAAGCCAGCTGAGAGACACGAGCATATGGAATGCCATAAAAGCTGAAGGTCTCATCAAAAGCTGGATCTAGGGTTTTTCTCAGCACACGTGTCTTCACCTTGTGCTTTTTCTCTGGAAGCAGAGTCAGCTTGATGTAAGGGTCAGAGGTTAAGGACTGTTCATCAGTGGCAGAAAGGCCATGTGCCTCCTTGATATGCACAACAAAGGCCTTCTTCTCAAAGTTGTACTCGAGTGAGAAGGAAAGTGTGCCCACACCACTGTCCTTGTCTGGGGCTTTGTCCAGAGCTGGTGTGGGTGTTTGGCTGGTGATGTTGCTGTCTGGAGTTTCCTCCTCCTGATTTCCCCCCTGTTTGGAGCCAGGGTGTGGAGAAGAGATGTCTAACTCTGGGGAGCTTCGTACTTTGGGTTGGGCAACAGGTGGCACAAATGCAAAGTTCCCGTTCAGGTCTCTTTTCTCCAGGTCGAGATGAAGTGCCGGGCGGATACTGCTGGGACTTGGGCTTGCCTTTTCCTGCACTGGGTCTGCCGTCTTCTCTCCAGCAAATTTCTTTTTGCCATTTAAGCTTTCAGGGTAAATGTCTACACCCTTTAGCATGTGGACAAACTTGTATGGTGGGGTCTTGGTGCTGCTTTTGTTGGTCTTGCGCTGGCAGCAAATCCAGGTGAAGGCAGAAACACTAAAGACAAGTCCAAAAACGCTGACTACGGCCACACTCACTGGGACCTCTGCTAAAAAAGACAAGACAGCACACGCCCATTAGTGTCAACAGAGTTTTTCTTGAAAAAATGAATGTTTATCAGTGTTTCCATATTGTAACTCTAGATGGCCCTTTGATTTAGTCATTACTGTGTGCTATATACCTTAGTAAATATAAAACATTTAGAGGATGGGTAAAATACTGATATTTATGCATGTAATTGACTTTTTTAGAGAATTAAATATTACTGTTATGATCGTCAGCCACAATTGGCCAAAAATATTAACCCTCCGTAATATTTTCTGTTACTGTATGTCAGAGTTGCTTAGTAGTGGATGTAAACAAATGTGAGAGCCAACCAAAATTGACTACACATTCTGTTTTATCTTTCTTCATATACAATATAAACACATTAAGTACAAACTTGTGTTGCATCAAAGTCAGCAAAAAAAAAACATCCATCATGTCTGACGTAGTGAACATGACTCAGAAAAACCACAACACTCTGACAATAGCCCTTAATACACACATGGGCAAAAATAAAAATTGTAAAAGCTGTAACCTGTTTACATATTTAATACTGTGTTTGACTAAAATTCCATCCATTCACTGAAGTGTGGGGATCCTCAGCATGAATTATACATAAGATAAGTGGAGAATAATAGTGGTCTGGAAATTTCCTACTGCATGATGGGTGTTTCTCCCAATGGAATTTCACCACACACACACACACACACACCCACACACCCACACAAACATTAAAATTAACAGATATTCCTCAAACGAGAACATTTGAACGCTACTAGATCATAAAGCAATATCTGTAACAGCATTGTGCACCCAAAATAGAGACACAACACATACACGCATTTTAATATCAATCCGCTATGCACTGAAATTAGGTAAGCTACAACAATTACGTCATTATCTACTTATAGTCATGTCGCGCGGCACAGAGGAGCAGTGTTTCCATCGGCATACCAAATCACGCACATGAACGCGCCCACGCACCTTGTTATTAACCTATTATTACAAAAAATACCAAAAAAAGCGATCCGGATTTCGATTCTGATTTACCCTTTAATATTTTATTAGTATCTATAATTAACACTAGCACATCTGTTATCTCTGAGCGTGTATTTAGGCTACCTACCCACATGCCCATCTTCCGCGCTTACAGGAGCCATTATTTGCGCTGTTCGAGGTGCTGAAACGGCCGGTTAAACGTCCAACACGGCCTGATCGACAAAACCTGTGCCTTAATTTCTTCTTCTTAAAAGATTTGCGTTACAAGTTTTCTAGCCGACGCCCTATGGAGATGCTGCCTGAGCTGAGACTGAGGAACAATACACACCTGACTATCTCTCTCTCTCTCTCTCTCTCTCTCTCTCTCTCTCCATGTGTGTGTGTCTCAGCTGAATTGGGCTCTGACGCAGTTCTGACGAACACTGGTGCTGAAATCACCGCCCTCTGCACAACAAGACTAGTCAATCATAAAGATTGCACAAGGTTTCAAAGGGGTATGAGTGTGTCTGGAAGACTAAATGACCAGGACACGGGTTTTAGCTGAAGGTTAGACTGAGACAATAAAAGATTAAGATATAATAACTACAAATATTAGCCTCTAGGGATACAATGATGCTATTATGCCTCAATATGCCATGCCATGGTATAATTTCTCTTCTTTAGAAAGATATCTAGAGAAAAATATACAAATTATAATATGCAAATTTGCTTTAAAATGGCTATTGTCAATGCTCCGAATCTGCCTTACAATTCTAACACAAATAAGAACAATAGTCAATATGAAAATGATCATTGCATTGGAATAAAATTAAAAGAAAATCTGAAAGTTGGAATGCAAGTTTTTTTGTGTTTCACACTTTTCTGCTGGATTTTTTTCTTTAGGTCCCTGGTATATGCATAAAGTCACAGGGTCCTGGTATAAACCTAGACCCTGTGCATGATAAAAAAGAATAAATAAGAATATCACATATATCTTCAGAATCCAGGACAATTTGGTGATTTTCTGATTTACATGTACATTCAGTCTCAACTTTTAGGCTTAATGACACTTTAGCAGCAACAAAACAAAACTATGCAATATTACATTGGATTCAATTGTCTTCCTCTTCTTCTTTTCTTTCTCCCTCTTCTTTCTCTTCTTATGATGATTAGGCTATTATTATTATTATTATTATTATTATTATTTTTATACTTAACACAATGATATTGTTGTAGTAAATGTAAACCTAGCATTCTTACATAAAAAGCGACACTTATAATAAGAAATTCGGCAGCACGGTGGCTTAGTGGTTAGCACTGTTGTCTCACAACAAGAAGGCCAAGGTTCGATGAATAAAGTTTGCATGTTCTCCCCGTGCTTGCGTGGGTTTACTCCGGGTACCTCCTACAGTTCAAAAACATGTATGTTAGGTTGATTGGTGATTCTAAATTGCCCATAGGAGTGAGTGTGAGTGTGTGTGACTCTGCTGACCTGTCCAGGGTGTTCCCCTTCTGCCATTCACCCTTTCAGAGACGGCTGGGATAGACTCCAGCAGATCCCTGTGACCCAGAATTAGTGAATAAGCAGGTATAGAAGATAAATAAATAAATAATAAGAAATACTTTATTTCTAAAATCCTTAATATCAACTGTCTATATGTGAAACTAAAATATTATGCATACATATTACAATCTCTGGAAACCTACTTACTTTTTTTTGTAAAGACTAACAGAAGGTTACCCATCACAGCCTTAAGCTACCTAGGCTACCATACTAGTCCACGCCTTGAATTGTATCTTTACCAAATTTTTTAGGGATATGTGCATTATTCATCAAACACAAGTACATACTAATACACATTATGATGTTGGCTTATAATTAGTTACTGAAATAACAGGATGATAAAACATCAGTGTGTAAACCTGAAACATCTGGATCAAAATCTATAATTATTATCCAAACATATGCTTTTTGTCCACTTTACTGTTTCCTCTTTAAAACAAAATTATATGATATTAAATAATTACGTCACATTTCTTTTATTCACTGTAGAGGGTCACAAGCAAAAAAAAAGACTTTTGATAGTGAATAAATGCTGATAAGTTCAACTGTTCAATGTTTCTTTAACAGACGGCGGAGAAATTGAGTAAATGTTGAGTAAATGTAAATTCACATCACTGAGGTCATCCGCGGAAATTGACTGTTGGATGTCGCCCTCTAGTGGTATAAATCAGAACTTTAATGCGAGAATAATGTTAGTCCCACTAAAAACCTAAAAGAAACTTGGGACTCACATTTATGTGGACAGTAGGCCTGTGTTCCTCATAATCCGCCAATCTTATCGTTTCTTTTCTGTGTGTGTGTGTGTGTGTGTGTGTGTGTGTGTGTGTGTGTGTGTGTGTGTGTGTGTGTGTGTGTAATTCAAACAAATTAGTTGAATGATGCCAGAAATAGAAATCTAATTATAGTGCAGAGTGGCTCTTTTTTTTTTTTTACTGGCAGCTCCTTTTTAGCCTTGTAAAGCAAGCATCCAGAAAGTGCCCCAAATAACTGCCAAGCTGCATGGGTATCTTTTCATGTGTAGGACTGGATGGAGATGGGGGTTTGCAGAGGCTTTACGGCACTGGGGTAAAGTAAACTTGCCTGCTTTATTGATGTGTTCATGATCAATGGAATGGTTATAGAGACCATTACATCAAAGCTGAAGTGCTGAATCATTCCAACAAATCAGCAGCCAGGACATAAGAGTTGCTAAGCTGAGGGTCTGGAGGCATCTGGGCCAGTTGAAAGAGACATGGAGGTGTTTTCGATGGAGGAGCTTATTTTGGGCCACAATGTTGTGGTTGCTAACAGTCTTTTTCTGAAACTGTTGATTGTGTGAAGGAGGTAAAAAGCTTATGCATAAATAGTTGTGATAATTAAATGTGTATGTACGTAAATGTTACCGTTTCTATAATAAATCATTCACAACGGCTTGTCCTGTATAGTGATTGTGGTACATTATTTATTAAAGGGCTATTGTTTTATTATTTTGGCTTAATCTATTTTTTATATAACTGATCATGAGCAGCTGCTGTGTTCAATCTGTCTGGATGTGTTTACTGATCCAGTCACCACTTCATGTGCTGGGAGACGAGTTTTTGCAGAAAACATTTAGAGCTTTATAATCATGTCTTAAACTTTATTCTCTCTTTAGTCCTGATTTCAATGAAGGTGGTAAAAATTTAGCACCACCGATCATCTGTCCTGTATAAATACCTCACCTAAAATATTTAATCATCTTTTGCATAAGAAAAAAATATAAAGAATTATTTTACTTTTTTTTGGTTTTTTTTCGCCCCAATCAAACAATTTTAGTTCTACAGTCACTTTTATACACATTATGATTGTGAAACTTTGTCATTACAAATCAAATATTAATAAAGACATTAATTTGAGTTCAAATTAGGTTTTTCTGTAGAATTTACTATAGTCATTAAAATATAATATAATGTTGATAAAACCGGGAAAAAAAACACAACCATGGATCAAACACAGTTTTGATGCAATTTGGTGTAATTTCTAAGAAATAAATATGTTAGCAGCACTGTTGTCTCTCAGCAAGAAGGTCCCAGGTTTGTATACCCAGCTGGGGTCTTATTGGGTGGAGTTTGTATGTTCTCCTCATGTTCGTGTGGGTTTACTCTGGGTACTCCAGTTTTCTCCCACAGTCCAGAAAGAACGATTCATTCACCTAAAAGATTCTCTCAAAAAGAACGATTCGTTCACCTAAAAGATTCTCTCAAAAAGAACGATTCGTTCACCTAAAAGATTCTCTCAAAAAGAACGATTCGTTCACCTAAAAGATTCTCTCAAAAAGAACGATTCGTTTGCTAAAAAAAGAAACGATTCGTTTGCCTAAAAGACTCGTCCTAAAAGAACAATCGTTCACCTAAAAGATTCATTAAAAAAACCCCGATTCGTTCACCTAAAAGATTCATTCAAAAAGAACCATTCGTTTATCTAAAAGATTTGCTCAAAAAAAAAATAACAATTCGTTTCCTAAAAGATTGCTCAAAAAAGATAACAATTCGTTCACCTAAAAGATTCTCTCAAAAAGAACGATTCGTTCACCTAAAAGATTCTCTCAAAAAGAACGATTCGTTTGCCTAAAAGATTCTCTCAAAAAGAACGATTCGTTCACCTAAAAGATTCTCTAAAAGATTCTCTCAAAAGAACATCGTTCAAAAGAACCTAAAAAGATTCATTAAAAAAAAAACCCGATTCGTTCACCTAAAAGATTCGTTCAAAAAGAACCATTCGTTTATCTAAAAATTCGTTCAAAAAGAACCATTCGTTCATCCAAAAAGATTCATTCAAAAAGAACCATTCGTTTATCTAAAAGATTCGTTTAATAAGAACGGTTCGTTGACGAACGTACCATCGCTACCTGACTGAGCGCTCAAGCATGTACAGTTTAATGTAAAATAGTAATCAGCTCTGGGATAAGAACAACTTTGTATCATGACATCACTTATTCACTGATTGTTTTTTATGCACAATATTTGGGGTTTATTTCTCATATGTAAAAACTCTGAATAAAAATGTCTGTATAAAGTCATGAAGGTATTCCACCAAAATAATATTTTTAAACTTACATTAAATGACAAAAAATGGTGTTTTTACTATATACTCTTACATACTACTATTTACCGTATGGGTACAAACTAATTCCAGTATTTTACACTATTTTTCTGCAACATTTTTCTAGTTTCTCGTGACTCCAGCGGTCTCCTGTCTGAAGAGCAGCTGCTGTGTTCAATCTGTCTGGAGGTGTTCACTGATCCAGTCACCACTTCATGTGGACACAATTTCTGTAAGAGCTGCATTACACAGTGCTGGAAGAAGAGTCAACACTGTCACTGTCCATTATGTAAAGAGAAATTCACCAAGAAAACCTGAACTAAAGGTTAATACAAACACTGAGAGAGGTTGCAGATCACTTTAAAAAGAAAAGTGTTCCTGATAAATCTGAGGTTCTTTGTGATGCCTGCACAGGAGAAAAGCTGAAGGCCCTGAAATCCTGTCTGAATTGTTGTGCAAGTTTGTGTAAAAGCCATTTAGAATTTCATAATAATATGCCCAAATTTAAGAAACACAAACTAATAAACCCTGTAAAGAACCTGGAGGACTTCATATGCCAGAAACATGAGCGAGCTCTGGAGCTGTTCTGTAGAGATGATAAGACGCTTGTGTGTCAGTTCTGCTGTGAGACCGAGCACAAGAATCACAACACTGTTCCTATAGAGGAGGAGAGCGGAGAGAGGAAGGTATGAAACACTGATTACCATTAATTTAAGACATTTTTATAATAAACCAGACTAATTTATACAGTAATAGATCAAGTAGATAACATCTGTATATTAGCAGTTTAAATTCTAGAAGCATTTCACACCTAGTTGTACAGCTGGATTTGACTTTTTACCAAACAAGTTTTCAAAATAAATATGCAAACCTACTGAAATAATTAAAATTACAAATGATAAAACATTTATACGAATTCGTTTTAAATCTACTACTTTTTATATTATATTATTCTTTACTCTGTCCTCAGTCTCAGCTGGTGAAAACACAGACAGATGTGCAGCAGATGATTCAGGATCGACTGAAGAAAATAGAAGAGATTAAACATTCCGCAGAGCTCAACAAAGTGTGTACAAACATAACATGAGTTTTATTATATTTTGTAGATATAAAGTGATTGTAACAAACATAAGTTGACTGTTTAGTGTTACATAATCAAGAGAAAATGTGTTCGTCCTTTAGAGAAGCACAGAGAAAGAGAAAGCAGACAGTACTGAAGTCTGTGCTGCTTTGATTCGCTCCATTGAGAGAAGTCAGGCTGAGCTGCTGGAGGTGATGGAGGAGAAGCAGAAAGCAGCAGAAAAGCAGACTGAAGGACTTGTTAAAGAGCTGGAGCAGGAAATCACTGTACTAAAGAGGAGAAACACTGAGTTGGAGCAGCTCTCACACACTGAGGAACATCTCCACCTCCTACAGGTCAGTGTTGTTGTTCTGTGATCTTCTGCTCACTGACAATGCAGAAGATCACAGAACAACACTCACCATGCTGAAAGATTCTCCTTTCTTCTGATCTACTGTAGATTTACTCCTCCATGTGCAGCCCTCCACACACCAAGAACTGGACTAAGATTAGTATTAACAGTGATCTGAGTGGGGACACCGTGATGACAGCTCTGTCTCAGCTTCAGAAGACTCTGAATGAGAAACTCACTAAAACACTCAATGACAAGTTAAAGGAAACAGGTCAATTTTATGTTTGGAATCTATGTTTGAAGTTTAGTATCAGTATGTGTGATACTAAATTGGAATGCTTTATATTATTTTTATTAAGCCAAATGAAGATAGATGAAATCTAATGAAAATGGTTTTATTTTAATTATTTTCCACAGACCTGAAGAGGATTCAGCAGTATGCAGGTACAGTGAGATTTTCCCCCCTAATTTATTACATTAAAATGTACGTTACTCTGTGGATCTTTCCATCTAAATAAAATTCATATATATTTAGAGTCGTGTCTAGCTAACATAAATTGGTGTAAAATAAACTGCATTTTGGTAAGATGAAGAAACCATTGGCTGAATTGTAGCCACATTTCTGGTTCCGTAATTTCCGTCAAGTTCCCTCGGTGGCTCTTTTGTAGACCGGAGAGACAGCGCAGCTCACGCACTGCCAACCTCACTGCTGCTATCCAGGTTCAGCAAGTCACCCTGGTAGGCCTGAAACAGCATCATCGTGTGCATACCTGCTGAAGTGTTGGCTTTCCCTACCAGGGTTAAGGTAGCGCTCAGCGGCTTAGTGGGTAGTCTCAGGGCCTCCAGCGACACCAATGTTTCGAGCGTTAGAGAGCTCGCAAGCGTCTGATCGACCCATGGCAACCACATTGCCATAGGCCGAGTTCAAGTTTCTGGGCCTCAGCCACAGTGAGGCATAAAACATGAGGTCTTCGCATTTGGCCCCTGTTTTTTTTAAGCAGGACCAGATGGAAGCAGAGCATGCGGGGCACCAGTACCTAAAAGCACACTGCCTCTAAACTGCCTAGGCTGTCAATTTCTCTTTTCTCTTGGACATCTTTCTATTTCAATCAAACATAAAGAAAAAAAGCCCGAGTTACCGTAGCTGGATGCTGTCCTTAGTACTTCCGGGTTGCTTACATGATGCACCGTGCACATGACATATCGCTTCCCAATTAGACTGATTTTACATGCGCTGCAGAATGCAATAATGCATAAAGCATTCCTATAGTGTTTCGACTCAGCCTAACTTGTGTTGTATTCCTTGATGTATTCCTAATGCAATTCCATAGATTTGTCCTAGGTTTTCCTCTGATGTCTGAGACCTGACTCTGATGGCTGTGAATGGCGTTTGTTTATCGAATCTTTCCTCCCTTAGACTTATCATCTCTCCTTTTTGCTTCTCTTTGTCTGTCTTGAACAAATAAAATTCTGATGTCCATCTACAGGAACCAGTAATGTTTTAATTGTATTATTTAGTGGGGCAGCATGGTGGCTTAGTGGTTAGCCCTGTTGCTTCACAGCAAGAAGGGCCAGGTTCGTTTCTGCATGTTCTTCCTGTGCTTGCGTGGGTTTACTCCGGGTACTCTGGTTTCCTCCCACACTCCTAAAACATGTATGTTAGATTGATTGGTGATTCTAATTTGCCCATAAGAGTGAGTGTATGGCCCTGTGGTGGACTGGCGACCTGTCAAGGATGTACCCTGCCTAACTTTCACCCTTTCATAGACTGAGATGGGCAACAGCAGATCCCTGTGACCCTGAATTAGAGAATAAGCGGGTATATAGGATGAATTTATGAATGTATTATTTAAGAAACATAATTTAGTTTTATCACAGTCCTCGAAGTGGAAATACAAAATTGTCAGTCCTCCCGATGCGTGAGGAAAATCGCGTTCAGGGGCTCAGGGGATCGATCCCCCGAGGTGAAAAATTCATGGTAGATTCAGGGCTAAAAGTATAAAAGTGCTGCAATGGTGTACAGGTGCACACCAGATTACTTTGAACACTGGTTTCGTGGTGTTTTTATAGCCCAACTCGATTTTATGCCGATTATTCTGTGTTTATTTCACAAGCGTTAATTCAGTGTTGGCATGTAGATCTTTATTCTGGGATTATCAGTCCCAAATGAATACACTGACAAATAAAGTGAATTGAGATTTCATTATGGTTCAGCAGATTTTTACTGGGGTACATGCCCTACTAAATGGGGTCCAGGAACGCTCATGGTCCCCACCACAGCTTCTTATTGCTACTGACAAACCTGACTGACTTTCTTCTTACATTATACCAGTAAAGTAATGCAAAAAATAAAAATTTTGGACAGGGATGAGCTTTATTTACTTTTTAAAAATTTAATTATAAACTAATTTTTTTTATAAAAGCAAAATGGAAAAAGTTTTTTTTTTATTCTAGCCAAAGATTGTTGTACAACTACCGTTAGAAAAGACATTTTACACCATGAAGTGTCTCTATCTATCATCAACTTTAGACTCATATGTTCATTTTTAAAACTTTAAACATCCCAGACATTTAATAAAAACACTTACTCTATTATAACTTATTTCATCTGTGAGGATCAGTAATCATCATTTTCTGTAACTTTCTATGTATTTTTTGCAAAACAAGAAAACCCACTTACCCACAATCATATTATTTACAGTGAACGTGACTCTGGATCCTGATACAGCTCATCCTAAACTCGTCCTATCTGCTGATGGAAAACAAGTGACACATGGAGACACAAAACAGAATCTCCCTGATAAACCACAGAGGTTTGATAAATGTGCCTGTGTTCTGGGAAAGCAGAGTTTCTCCTCAGGGAGATTTTATTATGAGGTGCAGGTCAAAGGGAAAACTCGTTGGGATTTAGGAGTTGCCAAAGTGTCTATCAACAGAAAAGGGAAGATTAAACTGAATCCACAGAATGGATACTGGACTATATTGCTGAGGAACAGGAATGAGT
Organism: Bagarius yarrelli; assembly: GCA_005784505.1. Classification (NCBI taxonomy): domain Eukaryota; kingdom Metazoa; phylum Chordata; class Actinopteri; order Siluriformes; family Sisoridae; genus Bagarius; species Bagarius yarrelli. The sequence continues at coordinate 1,680,021 of VCAZ01000053.1, forward strand.
ACAAGGCTTGTGCTGTTCTTCTTGTCCCTCTCACACTGAGAGAGAAAGTGGAGACTGTGGGGGTGTTTGTGGATTATGAGGAGGGTCTGGTCTCTTTTTATGATGTAAAGTCCAGCTCTCATATTTACTCTTTTACTGGTCAGACTTTCACAGAGAAACTCTATCCATACTTTAGTCTTGGAATAAAAGAGGAAGGTAAAATTATGTGCCTCTGATCATCTACTCTGTATTTAAAATAAATTTTTTGATATATATATATACACAGTATATATAGACTTTATGAGACGTTGTATTACGTAACAATGATTTCAGTTTACAGTGAGGTTTTAATACAACATTTAACATACAATAATTTAATTATTAATAATTATATTATATTCAGTTTTTATCCATGGCTGTGGGAAGATATTTTATTGGGGTGGCAGGGTTTGATGTCGTGGGGTAGTACAAGGATAAGGGATTTTTAACAGCATCCTTAATTAATCAGCCCATACACAGCTCATATGACTGTACGCAAATGTTTGAATTTACATTTGTTACGTGATTTATTGAAGTACCGTCATTATAACACCATCGAATTGTTCTGCAACAAAACAAATGTTCAAACTTTTGATTTGGATTTTGTAAAAGAATAACTGTTGTTTACTAATACACAAAATAAAATAAAAAAACATTTTGTATTTCATATAGTAATTACTGATCAATAATAAAAATCAATAATTATATATCTATTTTAAATGTAACCATTCATTAATATTAAGTTACAATTGTATTAATAATGAAGTGTGACTACGTTGTTTGCTATTTAAATACTTTATTTTTAATTGTGACATGATTGTGTGATGGTAAAAAGATTTGTGTTTTGTAAAAGTGAATTGTGATCAGCTCAAGCAATCAATCTTTATTTATTACAGGCTGCAGTTACACAATAAAACTAAGGTTTAATGTCACCCCTATAAAATGTGTTTAATTTTTTTTTATTTTTTTACACCTAATCTATAGAAGCAGACTGTACAGAGACGAAATTAAATAAAAATTCCACACCAATCTGCAACTTTTTTTGAGTTTTTCGTGTCTCCTGTTTTAAGAAAAGCTGCTGTGTTCGATCTGTCTGGATGTGTTTACTGAACCAGTCACCGCTTTATTTGGACACAATATCTGCATTACACAGTGCTGAGAGAGGAGTCAACACTGTTTATCAGGGAGATAGGAAGAAAGGTGATGTCTGTGTCAGGAAGGAAAGAACTTGGTGATTGGAATAAAGAAGTTCAGGATATACAGAAGAAGAGGTCAGCCAAGAAAAAGTGGGACAAGGTCATGATTAAAGAAAGTAGACAGGAATACAAAGGAGTACAGCGCAGACTGAAAGGCAGTTGGCTTGAGTACAGACGGAAGGCATATGATGAGTTGTACACAAGATGGGAGGGATGTGTAGCAGGTTAGGATTTTTAAGGATACTGATGAAAACATGCTTTACAAGTGAGGAGCCAAAAATGTTGGCCTGCTAATTGGAAGATCGGGGTTCGATCACGCCTTAAGCTGCCACTGCTGGGCACCTGAGCAAGGCCCTTAACAAGGCCCTTAACCCCTAATTGCTTAGTTGTATATGGAAGAGTTAAATGTAAATTTCTCTGGATAAGGGCTACCAAATGCTGTAAATGTTAATGTAAGATAAAAGTCAAAAAAGGGTAAAAAAAAAAAAAAAAAAGGTGGACACTGTGGAGCAGAAAGTGCAGATGATTAGTGAGGCTGAAGTCGGGAAGGCTTTGAAGAGGAGCGAAAAGTGGAAAAACAGTCCTGACAACATACTGTTGGAGGTATGGAAGTGTCTAGGAGAGACAGCAGTGGAATTTCTAACCAGATTGTTCAACAGGATTTTAAAGCTCAGGAGATGCCTGAGAAATTGAGAAGTCTACTGAATAATGTCAGTTCCGCGCTAAGATAAGAATCACACCACATAGACGGTGGTAGCTTGGATTGATAGGTTGTGGAAAAAGTTGTACTAAGTTATAAAATTATTTCTTTCACCTTGATGATTGAGTTAAGGATAAAGAAGATACCAGAGCTCAAAGACGCAGCAGAGCTCAACAAAAAATGTACAAACATGAAATGAATTTTTTATGTGCTACTTTCCTTTTTATATTTCAGAAAAGAAGAAGCTTCATTAAAAATCAGTTTTCTTTTTAAGTGCTATTTAATGAAAGTGAAAAGCTATAAATTACTATAAGTCCCGGCTATAAATTTAGAGAAGTCAGGCTGAGCAGACTGAAGGCTTAATTAAGTAACCATGGGAACATCCAGGGTTTTTTTTTTTAATAATTACATTTTGCTTACAAATATAACAAGACACTGTAAAGGCTGATGTCTGGCGCAGGATTAAAACGTCAGAGCCGGAACTGTCCCCGGTCTAAAGCGAGTAGTAATGAGTGTTTCAAATTTACTGAAAAAACGTAGATGTTGTTCACAATTAATGACATTTATTTAGGATAAATTAAGAGTATTGAGTATCTATATGGTAACCAAAACTCTACAAAGCACGGCTCTGCGTAGCGTATAACGTTTATGCGCCGTTAAGAGCGTAAAATCCTACGTAAAGAGGAAGCGCTCTGGCTCTTTCCAAAATGGCGGCCACCATAGAGAGCAGCAGTGCTGGAGCTGCGAATAAGAAAAAGCATTTAGGAATTCCTGAAGCGGTGTTTGTTGTGAGTAATCACCGCTCAGAATAATGTTAATTATGTGGAGAAGCAAACGCGTTTGTTTGCATGCGTGTTAGATCATCGTTCGTGGTTATTTTAGCCCGCTTTGCTAACATGGTTCTGGAGCTAAAGTTCCTCCGTGTCCTTTTAAGGCTGTGGCTCATGCTGGCTAATGCTAATGCTAACGCTAACTCACGCCTTTATTATAAACCCCGGGCGTGGGTTAGCGGATATTTCTCATTTAATTGAAACTCAGACCAACAATTATGAAAATAGTTATTTATAAATGTTTAACGTTTTTGCGTTGGTATTTGTCAGTGTGTTAGTTTTCTGGAGATCAATGATAAAAACTCCCGGTTTGATGAAATATGATAAATGATTAAAAAAAAAGCTAAGTTAGCCGCTAATTTCTAATAGTAATTAGTAATTTCTAAAATAGTAAAAATTTCTAATAGACACCATGTTTAAATAATACTTAAGATTAGAATAGATTTAATATGCACGTTTTTAACATTATTCTCTATCAAGCTACAGTGTGTAAACAAAATTATTCGGTCTCCCGCAAATTACATTACATGTGTGTGTTTTGTTTTGATCATCTTATCTCCTTAATCTAGATTTATTTTTATTCTTATTCTAATAATAATAACCCAAAAACTCGTGATTGTGTTGTGTAGCTGAGGGTGGATTTGCTTATTTATTCAGACACAAATGTTGAGGTGAGGAGGACTGGGCAGGACATATAAACCCTTCTACACCAATCAGAACACAGCATGTCTTTATGGACAGCTGGAGCTTTGTGCACAGGGACATTATGCTGGGACAGGGTTTGGGTCTCTTAGATGTAGTGAAAGAAATTATGTAATGCTAGAACATGCAGATGCGTTCCAGACAAATGTGTTCGTTCTTCTTTGTGGTGACAGTTTGGGGATAAGACATTTTTGTTGGTAATGCAGTTATTTGTGTGTGTGTGTGTGTGTGTGCATATCTTAATTCAAGTTAGATCAGTAGGAATACTTAAAAGGTAAAACCTCCAAATAGACCATAATAAGAACAGCAAGAATCAACACACAAGTCAAGGGATTTATTGAAATAAATGAATGTCAGCCGTTTTAGTTAGATGACGACATTTATTCAACCACAAAATGCCAGAAGAGACAATTCTTCATTCATGTAAGATGACAAAACCCAGATTCAGTCTCTCAACCTTCTGATCAGCGTTCCCGGAAAGATGTAAAGGAAATTATAAATATGACAAGAAACTTTGCAATGGCTCATGTCCCAAACCTCAACCTACTTATGTTGTTATGGAAAAAACATCCCAAAGCTTTGCTAAAAGACTGTTTTACCCTTTACTTTGTAGGAGGATGTGGATTCGTTTATGAAGCAGCCCGGCAATGACACGGCGGATGCTGTTCTGAGGAAGCTGGATGAACAGTACCAGAAATATAAATACATGGAAGTCAACCTGGTTCAGAAAAAAATGAGGTTTGGGAAATGTGTAACCCTTTTGTGTGTGTAGGGTTACTTCATTATGTAAAGGGGTGCTTCGTTAGCAATGACATTACTGTCAACTTTCTACTTTATAATAATAAGGTAACAGTGAGTCTGACAAGTTATATTATAATTATTACTCAAATAAGCTGATTTTAATGTAATGAGTTAAAAGATTCAACATTTTTAAAACATGACCCTGAAAGTGAAGTCCGTCTGCACAGGATTCCATTCATTTCTGCAGTCAGTTTCTCTGGATTGGCTGCCTGTCATGGTTACATCGATAAAGAGCCCTCTTTGCTACATATAAACGCAATCTCACAATAAACTGCAATACACAGTAAAAAATTATAAAACCTTTCAGTCACCACTGACTTTACCTTATAAGTAAACATGTTCTTTAGTTGCAGTGTGGGTTTTTCTGCGTTTACTGCATTGCAGTAGTGTCACACTGGACTGCATTCAGTGTCTCATCACCGCTCTAAGATGCACTCAGATTCGAAAATGGCCTGAAAGTGAAATTTACCAGGAGTTACTGTTGCAATCCATATGCAAAAATATTTATTTATTTATATATATATAAGTTTATTATTAGCTGTTTGGTTTTTAATTCAAAATGCAAATGCTTTTTAACCAAGAATGATCACAACACCATTATAAAATCTTAAAATCACTAAAATACAGCTCACTGCTGGAATGGGTTAGGAAGTATATTTACATTTACAGTATCTGGCAGACGCCCTTATTCAGAGCGACTTGCATTTATCTCATTTATACAACTGAGCAATTGGGGGTTTGGGGCCTTGCTCAGGGACCCAGCAGTGGCAACTTGGTGTTGCTGGAAATCAAACCCCAATCTTTCAATTAGCAGTTTAACACCATAACCACTGACCGACCACTTCCCCAAACAGTGGAAGACTTGGAGTAGGGCTTGAACCCAGGTCTTCCTGGTCGCCCAAACAAGAACGTATTAGCTCAACCATGTAAGGCACCACTGCTTACTTTAAATATGGGATAGTAAAACTGATTGTTTAACAATTTACATTTCCAGCATTCACCAGACTTACATTTCTTGTCTGGTCAGGGGCCCCAACAGTGGTAGGTTGGTGGTTCTGGAAATCAAACCCACAATCATCTGGTTGGCAGTCCAACTCCGAAACCACTAAAATAACTTGGAGCTGTGCAATGGATTTCCTTTTAGTCTGGCACATCACTCCAGTGTGAATGTTTTTCACACTGTCAAAGAATCTTCTTTATAAAGATCTCATTTATTTCATGGTTTATCTGTTTGCAAAGTATGTGAAATATAATTAGTATGTGAATTTTTAGAGATGTAATGTTTTTAAACATAATATAATATACAAAATGTATGTATATATATATATATATATATATATATTATATATATATATATATATATATATTTTTTTTTTTTTTTTTTTTTTTTTTTGCTCATTCAGGTTGAAAAACCAGATCCCACAAATAAAGCAGACCTTAGAAATCTTACGGCACATGCAGAAGAAAAAGGTAATTTTACCATCATTTATTCAGTCTCATGGGTGCCTTTTTACATAAACTATTCTCTCTTTGTTAACATAGCTTCCTGTACACCGGTTGTTTTCTGTTTAGTCATATATTCCATGTCCGTGTCTTGTAATAGGACACCACAGAGCCGATGGAGACACATTTCCTCCTGGCTGATAATGTGTACTGCAAGGCCTCCGTCCCTCCTACAGATAAAGTGTGTTTATGGCTTGGGGTAAGTCTACATTTACAGCATTCTGACTTAGACAGCCCTTAAGAGTGACTCTTTATACAACTAAACTTGTTGTACTTGTGTTGGCCTTGTTCAGCGGTCCAGCAGTGGTAACTTGGTGGTACTGGGAAGTCTTGAGACATGTTTCTGTGGGACCATTCCACCTTTAACACTTGCCAATGATTCACTTTTATGTCGTTTTAAACAGATTACAAATTCTGTCTTTTGACAATGTCATAGTTTTTAAAATCAATTACAGTTTTATATTTTAAGTAGGTGATTATAACCATTTATTGGTGTGTAACAGAAAAAATTATATAATATATAATATAATATAATATATATTAATAAAATTTTGCTGCTTCTGCCATTTTGAAGCAATTTCCAGCACCATCAGCTGTCACTGCTGGGCCCCTAAGCAAGGCCCCTAGCCCTTAAGTCCTCAGTTGGATAAATTTAAAGTGCTCTGGGTCTTTCTTAGGGAACCAGCGGTGACAGCTGATGGTGCTGGGAATTGTGTCAATCATCTTCTAGTCAGCATTTTAACCACAGGGCTACCACATTTCTCTTCAAAAGACACAAAAGATGAGACCAGTTTATAGGCGAAATTTAATAAATAAATTATATAAATATAAATTGAATAATTTTATACCTAATAAAAAAAATTAGCATTAAATAATTAGAATTGGACAACCATCTTTAGATAAATGTCTGCTATAAATTCAAACTTTTTCAGTTTAGAGGTCATGAAATCTGAGTACTGGATTAGCTAGATTAGCTTCTCTAAGGTTCAAACAAACATTTCTGTTCAAGATAAAACCTTTCTTTAGTCATTAGTGCGGTTGAATGCGGATAAAACAACGGCAAGGGATCCAAACACGGGTTTTAGATTACATTTCCAGCTTCACTGCTTCCTGTTAACAACCACAAACCAACCAGTATAATCAACTCCAGCTTTATTCTCTGGATGTAGCACAGAAACTAATATCTACCACAATTCCTAGCTTGTGTGTAAGTCAACGTTAAACCCAAAATCCGAATAAAAGTATTAGGACATCTCATTCAGATTACGTAGTCGGTGGAATTTTCCGTATCTGACCTATTCTCTGCTTTTAATTCTATTTTTATTCCAGTTATAAATAGTAGTAGTATAAATAATAGTATAAATAGTCTTTATTGGTGATTTATTTTTTTTCTGTAACAGGCCAATGTAATGTTGGAGTATGATATAGATGAAGCTCAGACGCTGCTGGAGAAGAATCTCGGCACTGCTTCTCGAAACCTGGAGTCTCTAGAGGAGGACCTGGATTTTCTCCGAGACCAGTTTACAACCACTGAAGTCAGTATCCTTACGACCTGCGTCTCTAGGCAGGTTGGCCATTTTGGCAAGCTTTATAAGTAGAGAATAGCGTAGGATTCAAAAAGATCAGAGGTCATGGTTTTATATGCTTTAACTGAGTTTTTTGTCTTTTGATATAATATTTTCACTAAAAATTTTCTTCCAGGTATTGAATAGAGCTGAATTTTCACCATGTGCTTGCTTTTTTTTGCACCGGTTTCAACGCAGCATCGGTATACTTTAAAAAACTGTCTTTAAAGGAATAATCAACCCCAAAATGAAAGTTGTCATTAATTACTCACCCTCGTGTTGTTCCAAACTTTTAAGACCTCCTTTCATCTTCAGAGCTCAATTTAAGATATGTATAAATTCTAAAATGTGCAATTCGATAGCATTCATACAGCATGCGTCCTTCTCTGAGCGTGTCCAACGTCATCACGCTAGATTTGGGTCCGCGGCAGTTGAACGGGTACTGACGTGGACGTGGGTCCACAAACGACGCAGTAGAGACGAAAATGTGGAATTAAGTCATTTATTTTGTTTTTCTTTGTGCAAAAAAATATTTTTGTAGCTTCGTAATATTACAGTTGAACCACTGATGCCACATGGACTACTTTTTTCGATTATCTTGGTACTTTTCTGGGTGCTGTTTATAGCATGGTCAAAGAAACCTCAGATTTTATCGAAATATTGTAAATTGTGTTCCAAAGATGAGGGTGAGTAATTGATGGGAAAATTTTCATTTTTGTTTGAATGTAACTGATTAAGATCATTTATATATAATTCTAGTCACGGTTTAGAAATGTTTTCTGTTAGTGATTTGTTTCTTTCACTCTTGAAAAGTGAAAATTGTTTTATTATTTGAATTTAATTTCAGTATTTTTCCCTGTTTCTTCTGTGTATACTTCCTTTCTGCTGTGTACTTGGTTAGCACTTTATTGTTCGGGAGACCCTTTACTCTTGAAGTGTTAAGAAATCTCTTAGTAACCTTTTAAAAACAAATGTAGGCCTTAACGTTATCCTCAGATATGGCACGTGTGTACAACTGGGACGTCAAGAGGAGGAGCAAAGACAACCTTCTAAAATCAGCCGAAAGGTCTTAGAGATGATGTAAAGCTTCCCGTCATTAAAACACCCCATCTTTTTTCCCTGCACTGTTTATCTATTGATTTAGTTACTTTTAAAATATTTTTTCAAGTAAAAAGGAAATTGAAAAATGAAAGTTATAATGTCAGTTTTATTTTTTCCCCCCACTTTATTAGTAGTTTGCTTCATTTTAATGGTGGTTCTAATTTTTCCATTTCTTTTCATGCATAATGACCCGAGTCTGGTGATCGTGACACTGAATTTAACTGTGTTCCATCAGTGGAAGAAATATTCTGCTTCTGAAAAGGTCAGAGTCAGAAGACGCTGGCTAGAAGGGGTGGATTGCTCTAAAACAGAAAAATGTGCTAAGTAATGGAAAGTGTGTGAACTATGGTTAACTCTCCTGTCAGTCCTGACTTCCTTTTCCTTGTATCTTCTCTGCTTCTTCTCTTTACTCCACAGCTTTTTCCTTCACTAAATCCTGTACATTTCTACTTTGTTTTTACTTCTTGTCAACTATATTTATTTGTTCAATTGTATCCATTAATGAGCAACTCGCAATGAAGCCTTAGGGAAAGAAACAAAGTGAACCCTTTGGTCTGTGCTTCTTTTTTTCCCTCTTTGTTACTTTGACACTAGTCTCAGCCTCGGATGTCCTGCTCACGGACTGCTGGGTGAACGTCTGAAAATGCTTAGCTGTGACATTTTAGGAGTTTCAAGGTTTCTGGGAAACGTGTGTGTGTGGTGTTTTAACGGTCTGCCTGAAAATGACCCAAAGTGTGACAATAATCAATATAATTTAAATGCTGGATTCTTAAAAGTATTCCAGGCTTATAGACACTGTGCTTGAGACACTGAACATGATGTGGCACAAATCAAAACGTCAAAACGTCATTGCCTGTCAGTCATGCGTCCTCTTGGGTGGACCTTAGCCATTCAAAATGTCCAAGGTTTCCAGAACGTCAGTCTAAAGTTCTGGCTGCGCAAGACTACATTGACACTGAATTTGGCAGTTAAGGTAATACAGCAGGGTAGTGCTGCCCCCTCACAGATCAATGGTCTCCAAGATCTTTGTTCCTTTTGCCCCAACCATATATGTAAATAGATGGTTGACTTTATGTTGTTCTTTATAGGTGGGTGTGCAGGTCCGTGCACACTATTGGTAGTTCAATGAGTCGTTCTTATTAATGAAAGTTAATTGTAAAGTCACCAATGCATACAATGCAACATCATGTGTTAGCTGGATCATGTGATCTCAGTCTGTCTGACTGTGACATGGTTGTTTCTGCTAGATGGGCTGGTTAGTGTGGTTCTGTAACAGCTGATCTGCTGAATTTATACACAGTCAGTAGAGTTTACACAAAGTTGTAAATAATAATTATAAAACATTCAGTCAACAGCGGAGTGACAGATGGAACATTTTCCTTGTTTCTCTTCTTTTTTTTTTTTTTTTGCATGCTGAAATACATCTCTTGGCTAAATCAACAAAAACACAAGCTCGAAAGTCACCTAAACGGCAGCAGGTTTTCCTTATAAACGAATCCACTGTGTCCAAGCCACAAAAAAAAAGCAGGGTTATAGTGATGCCATTTGTCGCCTGAAATAATTTAGTGTTATATGGTACACTGTTATTAACCAATTTCTTTTATTTTACCTTTGATACGTCACATACACACGTTAACCAAATAATACATTGAGTCGTTTTCCCTTAAGCAGAATTTCAGCATTCTGAGCTACTGTGAGTGAGTAGTTCATTATAAGTCCTTTCTTTTGTTTATTCTCAATTTCAAATATCCGTGTATGTCTACTGAAGACTCCGTCTCTAATGGCTGGGAGAATGTCATTGCTTTCAGGTGATAAACGGATAAGTAGGGTACTGAATTACTGGTGTTGGTTCTGTTATTATTATGGAAGAATCAGAATGAGCTAAAACATGTCAGTATCAGTGCACATCCTCTTTTCTGTCTTGTAAATGGTTATCTATGAAGAGCAGTAACTAATGGAGAGGTTACAAGAGGGCAGAGAGCCATGCCCAATCAGCAGGCAGGGAAGGAGTTGCGTGAGTGGGGATTGTCATTTTTGCCCTTCTGAAATTCTGGGTCCTAATGCAAGGGTTCCAAATGGTTTAGCAGAAGCACCGACGCTCATTCTTTGTTACCTCTTCTGATGAGTGCACCACGTTGGGCACAAAGCCGCTCCTCACCCCCTCCCAGTCCTCTTGAATGGTGATCTCTCCATTTTTGATCAACTCAAAGATCTCACATGTCAGCTCGGTAAACACCCTCTCTACGTTGATGGCATCGCACGCCGAAGTCTCCATGTAGCGCATGCCGTAAACAGCCGCCAGTTTTTCGGCCTCATGCCGCGAGACCTGGCGCTGCACTTCCAGATCACACTTGTGGCCCACCAGCAGAAAGACAATAGTGTGTGGCTGTACGTGGCTGCGCGCCTCCTCCAGCCATTCCCGAACATTCTGAAATGAGCGTCGGTTTGTGATATCGAATAACAGCAGGCCGCCCACTGAGTTACGGTAGTAAGCTCTGGTAATGGACCTGTGGGGTAGTGGGAACAGTTGTGAGGGTGAATAAGGATCAACCTTATGTCAAAAATAAAACTGTCATAGTTTTGAATGATAAGCAAAAAAGACAAAAACATTGTGTGGATGCCTTAATATTAAAAAAAATAATAATCTTGCTTCAGTGAATCACCCTGATTAGAAATAGCTCTGATTGACGCAAAAACAGATTTGTCACCATTTGAAGATGTGAACAAACATATCAGCATCATAGGAGAAATGACCTACTCTGGTTGCCAAGGGGACAACAACCTTTAGAATAAAGACAGAATTAAAATCAGCTTGGTATGCTGCCAGTTTAGATATGCATCAAATAGAGGTTAATTTATTGCTTTTTATCTTTGTATAATGTATAAAACCTTAAATGAGCACTTATTTCGAGGTTAACTTTCCCAGTGCTTTTCTATCCAATCATCAAACATCTACCAGTTTTTACAGTACCTGAAGCGCTCCTGACCCGCCGTATCCCATATCTGGAGCTTTATGCGTTTCCCTGGTTCAATCTCCACCAGACGAGAGAAGAAATCCACACCAACTGTAGGATCAGAAACTTGTGCGAAACGTCCCTCTGTGAAGCGCCTGATCAAGCACGATTTACCAACCGTGGAGTCTCCGATGACGATCAGGCGAAACTGGTAAAGCCATATTGTCTCCATGTCTGTCTGTTCATACCAAATAGGTGAAAAGTTTTCTGGTGGACAAATATAATAAATATTCTTCGTCTATAGACAGAAGCCTCTTTACCTGCTTGCGCTGTTACTACATTACATTTACATTCGCGGCATTTGCAAGACGTCCTTATCCAGAGCGACTTACGTTTATCTCTATTATATATTTTGAGCAATTATGGTTTAAGGGCCTTGCTTAAGGGCCCAGCAGTGGCAGCGTGGTGGTTCTGGGAATCGAACCCTGGGTCTTCCAGGCTGACACCTTAACTACTGTTACTACCACTTTACTTTAAATGTTTATGCATTTATTTTAAATGCATTTTATTAGTATTGGTATTATCTGGTATATAATGCACAATCAAATGTAATGTTTGCTAATATACGTAAATAGACACGTTTTGCTTTTAAGAAATAGCAACGACCAATATGATGCTTGCAATGATATATGTATATGTATAATATTCAATTCATTGTGTAAGGTACATGTACAGAGCCAATGAAATGCATTTTTCGTATATCCCATCTTAGTAAGTTGCGGTCAGAGCGCAGGGTCAGCTATGATACAGTGCCCCTGGAGCAGGAAGGGTTAAAGGTCTTGCTCAGGGACCCAACAGTGGCTGGGTTGCCGGTGGTGGGGCTTGAACCCAGGTGTTTCTGGTCTTCAGATCAGCAACTCAGCACCTTAACCATTTGAGCCACCACTGCCAGTGAGTTGCATAAGAAATTTGAATCTTCAAAATTAATTACAGTCATATATATATATATATATATATGACTATAATTAATAAATATAAATAAAAAAAACCTGGTTACAGTCACAGACTGTATATAGACTGTAACCTGGCCTCCTCCTATTAAAACCAAGACAAAATGTCTTTTAAACCCTAAAATGATCTTTAAGTGAGTTGCATAAGAAATTTGGATCTTCAAAATTAATTAATTTATATATTTACCCTAATTCTCAAGTCTATATATATAAAAAAATATGACTGTAACCTGGCCTCCTAATGTGAGCTCTTACACAGCAAAAAATAACAGGACTGAAGTCTGAATATTTTCATATAATTTAAGGGTTTAGCTTTTTAAATTAATTTTTCCAACCCAACATATCCGTGAATTTGATCTTATTTTGTTTTTAATGTTTATATAATCTTAATCAAATCCTGCTATAATAAGTCTAAACAATCATTAAGCGGTCGCGGCCCTGATCTCTGATACCGGAAGTAAGGCGGTTGCCATGGGAAGCGTTTATCTTCTTAGTTCCACATAAACAACAGCATGAGACATCACTGAAACTGATCTAATATTTCGCTTAGAAAGGATTCTGTGGTTTATTTTACAGCGAGGTGATGAGTTTCTGCTTCAATAGAAGCTCTACGTGTACATGTGCTTTCAATTATTTTTCGATAAATATAATATAATTGACTTTAAGTGACTACAAACATGGCAACACGACCCTTTTATGACTAAGATAATTTACACGATGTTACATCAGATATAAATGCTTATCATTTTACCATAACAGATCTTTTTTTTTAACCAGTTAACAAAAATGTCACAGATTTTAGGAGTTTCAAAAAAAAAAAAGAAAAAACATGTAAGCGCACGTTGTTAGTTTACTTACTTTGTCTGGTCGGTTAAATCAGACCTTAATAAATCCGACTGCCATGGTTCTGATTGGATGATGGACTTTATAGGGATCAAACACACACATCACAACCCAAGTGACACATACACACCCTGTTCGGTCTCTTCTTACTCTGTAACAGATCGCAGATCAAAACAGAGTTCAGCGAACACCCGGACGCTACTGTAGTCTAATAAAGAGATATCACACACCAACGTAAAGTGTGTGTCCGTCTAAATACGTACAAGCAAAACAGCTCACCGGATTTTTAATATGTCAAAGCAGTCATGACGTCTTTCCGGGGTATATATTTAGATCTCTATACGATTTGGACACAGTAAAATGTTTGGAAATTGTGCTGATGAAAAAGACATCACACCGCCTGACTCATCCCGCATCAGCACCACTACCGTAAACCAGCGAAGAGCGGCGCAGAAGGAAAACAATAACCTGCTGATCGAGACATGGTTCAGTATAAGGACTTTTTTTTATAAAAAACAACTAGTATTTTTTTTAGTTTAGCAACTAGCATTTCTTAACTAGTGCTTATTTATCGTGCAAACCCTATAAACTTTTCTATTATTTCACTAATATTCCGTTTTTATAATTCCTCATAACAATGCCAGTTATATTTGTTGAAACAACACCTTTTCCTTTTTTTGTTGATTCCTGAACCCCCCACAAAAAAAAAAAATTTTTTTAAAAGGCCTCAGAAACACACCTGTAACTTTTTAAAGTTCTAAAGAACAAATGATCCTGAAACCAATTTTTTTTTCCCCAAACTTGTTTTTTTTAAAAGAGAAGTTTTTTTTCTTGATATCTTTTTACCTCAATTTTTAACTTGTAGACATGGTTACAATTAACTTTTAAAAAGGCCTAAAGTATTTAACTTTTAACTAGGTAATTTGGCAATACTTACATTGCACGTACATGCACGTAAATCTGTAGTACAAAGTACAAAATATTCATTCATTCATTCATTCATTCATTCATTTATTGACCCATTCGTCTATTTATTTATCTGAAAAACACCCAAAATGTATGTATGTAACACTTTTGTGGAAAAAAAAACATTAAAGTGATGTATAATGTTACAGCTTCAGACAGCATAAATGGCTCTGAACAGCATTACAGCTTTTATCAGCAGTATACAGATCACTGAGCTCATGTTCAATTCTATACATTATATATATTTATATATGCATCCCATGTGACTACATATAAGCTACAGCCATATATATATTGTGTGTGTGTGTGTGAGAGAGAGAGAGAGAGAGAGAGAGAGGAGTTTATCTCAATATTAAACTTAAATAAATCTCTGATGAAACGTTTTGCTTAAATACAGTAAGAATTAGCAAGGTTAGATAAATAATTTCTAGGTTAGCTCAGACCTGATGTGGCACTTGACACTTTCAATTATTTGTTTTTGTGTTCTGGCTAAAGTGTAGTTTTAAACAGACTTCCCTTGGTGCTGCAAATGCCCCCCCCCCCCCCAGTGGTTTATTTAAATGCACACTTAAGTGTTCTGTCTGTCCCTAGGACTTTTATTGAACATGTTTGGTAAGCAAACATTCCTTAGCCTTGTCCCTAACGCCAACTGCCTACCCACTGTTAGTATAGTGTTCCTAAAAAATGCTCCATTTGTGTCAATGGTTGAATAGTTTGTTCTTTTTAATGACATGTAATAAGCAATATTTTAAGGAGGAGATTAAGGAGACAATGAAAACATCTGAAATGTGAAAGACATGTGAAAGACATGCTTCTCTAAAGTAGTGTAAAAAATATTTTTTATCTCAACACTTGTAGAAACTTTTTTTTGTGTTTGGTTTTGGATGTATTATTTAAAAAAAAGCTTAGTTAATAGTTAAAATGTAAAAAACAACAACAAAAAAACCCAAAAAAACAACACAACCCTATTTATAACCCTTATAACTAAAGTTGGAATTACTGATTGGCATCCGACACAATAAAAAAAAATACTACTATTAATTAAAAAAATAAAGAATAATATATTAAATCCTGGACTTTTGTTGAATTGTAAAAAAAAAAAAAAAAAAAAGCTTTTCCAAATGACAAACATGATTGTGTGGTTAGGGCGGATTTTAACAGAGCAGAAGACGTGGCAGTAAATCTTACTATGGCTCCGTCCCAAACTATTCACACAGCGGCTTCTCCTGTAGGTGGCGCAGTTTGTTATTCAGTTCTGTAGTGTGGGGATTGAGAAATCAACCCCTATAACTTTAAACTGTTTATTTAATCTCTGCTCTGGGATTAGACTATGCAGCAGGAGCGCTTGTTGAAAGTGATAGTCGTGGGGGATTTGGGTGTGGGAAAGACGGCCATCATCAGGCGCTACGTGCACCAGGTTTTCTCCCATCATTACCGAGCAACTATCGGGGTGGACTTTGCACTCAAAGTGCTGCACTGGGACCCGGGCACCGTCATCCGCCTCCAGCTGTGGGACATCGCCGGTAAGCACCACATCTGGAACCCACTTATTGAACTGTTTAATTCTTCAGTAAAACCGATTGTTTTTGAAGTATTTAGCAGTCAATTGAGCTTGAAAGTGTTTGAGTTTGCTTAA
The DNA here is from genome assembly GCA_005784505.1 of Bagarius yarrelli. NCBI lineage: Eukaryota > Metazoa > Chordata > Actinopteri > Siluriformes > Sisoridae > Bagarius > Bagarius yarrelli. The sequence goes on from VCAZ01000053.1 coordinate 1,695,846, forward strand.
AAACGAGTAAACTATAAACACATGAACTGCACAGTGAGAGTGTGTTTTACTATATATATATATATATAATCTATATATATATATATATATATATAGATCTATATATATAGATATAGATATATATTGATATAGATATTGATATTGATATAGATATTGATATAGATAGATAGATAGATAGATAGATAATATATATATTGATAGATAGGTAGATAGATAATCTATATAGATAATTTTATATTAAATGAATGATATCTATCTATCTATCTATCTATCTATCTATCTATCTATCTATCTCTATCTATCTATCTATCTATATATCAGTAAAATAGTATAATAAGCTATACAATAAGTTTTAAAATATAACCTACAATAGTCTTAGATGCCCCAAATTATGCTATATATATAGTCTATACACTATATAGTCTATACAGCACAGTTTATACAGTAATCCTTCTCACTCAGGTCATTTTCTTTGTGATCTGGCAAGCATCGATTGTCCTTGATAACAATTGTTTTAACTTTCAAACAATTCTACAACTGTATATATGGCCATAAGTTTGTGGACACTTTACCAGCACTGAACTAAACCCTTTTGAGATAAACTAGACTGCACCTCAGACCTTCTTACCCAATTAGTGCCTTAACACACTAAACGAGTAGCTGAATGAGCAAATCCTCACAGCAATATTCCACATTCTATTGAAAACTTTTCCAAAAGTTGCGTTATCATAAGTGTAGGAACGAAACTGAACCTAGGATTGGATGTTCAGAAATTACATTTGGATGTGATGGTCAGGTGTCCCAATACTTTTGCCCATATAGTTTATCGTTATTATGCAGCTGTGATGAGATGTGGTGTTTAATATTTTGCAGTCTAGTTAATTTATGTCAGACATCAAGATAACATCTGTGAGTTTCCTTTTTACGATAGTATTAATAATATTTTAATATTTTTGTACCATTGGCCCTTAATTAGCTTTTAGAATGTAGCTTTAATAGTATATTTCAGGTACTTAAGATTTGGGAGATCATTTTATATTAAATGAATGAAATTAAGCTTAATAAAGCAGCTGTAATTGGGACCTAAAAGTGTTGTAAAAGCTTTTTCTTACACTTTTTTATCTTGATATTTAATAGCTAAAAAATCTAAATGACAGCATAGATTTTCTTCAGTGTGCAGCTTCAGTGTTTACACACAGTTAACTATTTGCCTCTCCTTTTCTTATTACACAAACACACCCACGGAATGCATTGTCTAAACAGTAACTTTTCATTTGTAATCTTTGAATAAGAGTGTGTGTGTGTGTGTGTGTGTGTGTGTATGTTGGGGGGAGGGGACGTTGTACTACTTTCTGTTTATGCTCAAGACACTGCAATAGAAGTCATGTGGTGTTTTTAGCTTATTTATTAATTAGTGAATAATATTCATGTGAAAAAAAGCAGTTCTGACATCATCGACACACACCCCAAGTGTACACACACTGATATTTACAAGAAGGCTCTCATACGAGGCTAGCAAGAATGTTTAACCTGATTATAGTAATCAGAAAGCCGAGGTTACAGACATGTGATGATGTACTGTGCTTTTCTGTCTCTCTTACGCTTCACCCTGTTTTCCAGGACAGGAGCGATATGGCAACTTGACTCGTGTGTACTACCGTGAAGCAGTAGGGGCACTGGTGGTCTTCGACATGACCCGGGCCTCCACTTTCCAAGCTGTACTCAATTGGAAAGGTGACCTGGATGCTAAGGTGGCCCTCTGTAACGGTCACCCTGTGCCGGCTGTCCTGCTGGCAAATAAATGTGACCAGCAGAAACGGGGCTTGTGTGCCAAATTACCCAAGCTGGAGAGTTTTTCTAAAGAGCAAGGGTTTCTGGGCTGGTATGAGACGTCGGCCAAGGTAAGGCGCCATTTCTCAGAAGACTAAACATGGTGACATGGGAAACCTCATAGCTGTCAGGTGGCTTAGCCTGGAAAATATCACTTAAATAACTAAGGGGACTGAGGGCAGATATTCAGGATTTCGATAGTGATCAAAAGATTTTTTTTAACAATTTTTTGCTATATTTGCTCATCATATATATATTTTCACATTTTATAACATTATAACGTCTTTAGGCCACTAGTGGCAAATTAACACCATATAATTCACTGATTTTTTAATAAAGTGATTAAATTAATATTGAGCAGAATTAAGTTTAGTCTATAAGTCCAGTTAAAATAAATAATTCAACTTATTTTGGGTTTTATTTTTACAAAAAGTACAAAGCACAAAAAAAGTCTGTAAATTCATTTTGCAAGATTTATGAGCCAGTTTTGATTTAAATTAGTCAAAAAAAAAACTGGATATCAAACATACTTATTCTGTTGCAGTTAAATTCCATCAGCAAAAATTAGTAGTCTATAGAACACTTGCATAAAAAACTTTAGCCTATGATTTTCTACCAAAAAATACCACAGCAAAAAACCGCTAAATATTTTACGTTAAATAGTAATAAAGACAAAAAAATAAAAAAATTCTTATCCAAGTTTAGATAAAAGTGACTGTGTTTATGAGGGTATTTTTGTAGTTTTCTGTTCAAGCATAAGGCATGAAGGACTGATTAATTTATAAGTTGCCTACTATGATATGGATCTCTGTGTGTGCAGTACAGAAAACAGCCCATAAGTCCTGAATTGGGATCAATTCACATCTTGCACCTAAATAGTTTAAAATCTTATTTTACACACTAAAATACTTTGAGTAACGTGAGTAACAAAATACTTATTTACTCTTACTCGAGTCATATTATTTTTCAGTACTTCTACTTGAGTACATTTACGACATTTGGCAGACACCCTTATCCAGAGCCACTTACATGTTTTTCATTTATACAACTGTGCAATTGGGGGTTAAGGGTCTTGCTCAGGGGCCCAGCAGTGGCAGCTTGGTGGTGCTGGGAATCCAACCCCAGTCTTCCAATTAGCCGCCCAACACCTTAACCACTGTGCTACCATTTCCACAATGACTGTAGAATTACTAGCATGTACTAGCATGTACTTTTTCACTTGAGTAGACATTTTCAGTACTCTTTCCACCACTTGTTTGGTATAGTTCTCTGGTTTTTAGTTATCCTGCTAAATTTTTATCTGTAGGTACATTAAATAAACTGTGTGTACATGTTACCCTAATATATTCCAGTCATATGTCCAGAATAAACTGCTAGCTTAACATAAATAAACTAAGACATGTTTATTTACGTACTCGGATTATAAATTATTTATATCACTGTGGCGCTATAGTCAGCTACAGCCTGCTGTTGTTATTATTCATTAATCTACACCAATAAATTATGTATTAAATGATAAATAATTCGAGCAAAAGTTTGTAGAAACCTTTCAAGTGTCCTCTGCTAACAGTTGTTATAAAGTTGGAAGCACACGGTTGTCTAAGATGTCCCCAGAAGTTGTAGCAGTAAGATTTCCCTTTACCTAAACTAAGAGGCCCAAACACCGTTCCAGCATGACAATGCCTCAATGCACAAATCCCCTGAGCTCCATGAAGACATGCTGTCTTATGACTGGAGTAAAATAACTGTCAACCCAAAAATCAACCCAAGTAAAGACCTTTGGGATCTACTAAAATGATCTGTACAGAAATACTCGACATTAGTTTTTAATCTTACTAATACTAATACTATTTCTGCAGCTAAATAAACAAATCCTAGCATGCCAGAATCTAGGATTGGGTGACCGTTACAGAGGGCCACTGTAGCATCCAGGTCACCTTTCCAGTTGAGTACAGCTTGGAAAGTGGAGGCCCGGGTCATGTCGAAGACCACCAGTGCATCTACTGCTTCACGGTAGTACACACGAGTCAAGTTACCATATCGCTCCTGTCCTGGAAAACAGGGTGAAGCGTAAGAGAGACAGAAAAGCACAGTACATCATCACATGTCTGTAACCTCGGCTTTCTGATTACTATAATCAGGTTAAACATTCTTGCAATATCAGTGTGTGTACACTTGGGGTGTGTTTAATATTTTGCAGTCTAGCTAATTTATGTCAGAATCTAGAACCCTTTCCGGAAGTGCAGAGGTTATCAGAATCACAATCAGAAAAAGCTTTATTACCAGGTATTACAAGGGCAACTACAGCACAGGGAATTTGGCTTGGTGTGGGGTGCAGACACATAAATAAAAAATACATTTCTAACAAAACTAAAATAAATCAGCAGGAGAAGTAGCGCTAATGTTCATGAGCTTTGTCCTGGAATAGGAGCTACCAGAACTGTGGCAGATAACCGGATAAAAACACAAAACAGGACAAAGTAAAGCGCACTGAAGCGCCGAGGCAGCCATCCATGGCGCCATCTTGAAGAGTAAGATGGTCAGATACTTTTGTCTATAAATGGTATCCAAACAAACCCTTTGATAATTCCCAGGACACTACTAAGCACTGCACCATGTAATAAATCAGTTAATCAGTCACCGCAAAAACATCTTTTTATGTTCATGAAAAAGAAAGACAACACGATTTATTGTCTGGTTTTGCTTTCTCTTTCTCTCTTTCAGGATAACACAAACATCGACAAAGCCATCATGTGCTTGGTTCAGCACATCATGGCGGGTGACGTCGAGAAACCCGCAGCAGACTCGGACCCCAGTCAGGTGATCCTGCGTACGTCTGACTACAAGCGCAATGAGCGCCACCAATCCACCTGTTCAGCCTGTTCCAGACCTCACGCACCTCCCAAACAGCATGAGCAACTATAGCAGAAGAGAGAATAAATATTAATAAATTATAGTTTGTAAATAAATGCTGTTGTTGATGACTGTTATTATTTATACCAGCAGTTTATACATTTAATGCATCTTTAATATTATAAATTGAACGATTGTACTAGTTTTTGCATGTATAGTGTTTCTCTTTACACAAAACATCGTAAAAGTCTCGTAAACATGTAGAAAGAGGAACTGGTTTTTGAGAATAAACCTAGTAGCAAACACTGTGCGAACAGCAGGCATGGTGTGGCAGTGAATAAGGAATATTAATATTATTAGAGCTATTTCGTACGCTAAATTAATTAATTAATTAACCATTAATAATATTTTCCAAAATCTTACAAGCATTTTTTTGCAAATTTGAAACACAACAAAAGGCAAAATGTGTTTTAGCCTTAATTTTAGTGGCTGTACTCATAACGACATGTTCTATAAGCAGGAAAGGCTCATACATTCCTTGTGTGTCTACAGTTGGCGAATTTCCGATTCTAAACAAAACGTTAACTTCATCCGAAATCACATACCACTTAAAAGTCTAATACATTCAGTGATTAAGGTCTTGGACCTGGAGGACTGGGTTCAATTCCCATCACCACCAAGCCACCACACTTCTGGGCCCCTGAGCAAGGCCCTTAACCCCTAATTGCTCAGTTGTATAAGGAGAGAGAGCGAGAAAGTCACTCTGGATAAGATGGTCTGCCAAATGCTGTAAATAAAAATGTAAATTCAAGTAACTCCCTGACTTAAAAAAGTATGTCCTATATAGTATGTGTTACGAGTAGTATGAATGAAATTCCGACATACTACATCCTTTATTTTAACATTGACGTGAGATACGACGTCACCGCAGCACGAATATAACGTTAGATAATGTTTAACTTGAGTGATGTAAAACAAGCGCAATTTAACTAGAAGAGACAATGTTTTTAAATAAGTACTTAAAGGTACAGAAGCACGTTACCTGTGTCAGAAAATGGAGGTTAGAATTGGTGTCCTTATGGGATAGTAAAATCTACATGGTATACATAATTCAATATCAGATCATCCGGATGAAGATTAAGGTTTTCTTTGGAAGAGAGGAGGTTGGCCAGGATCAGGAACAAGTTCATCAGGGGGGACGGCTCATGTTCGATGTTTTGGGGAGAAAGTCAGGGAAGCCAGATTGAGGTGGACATGTACAGAGGAGGGATAGTAAATATATTGGTAGGAGGATGTTAGAAATGAAGCTACCAGGCAGAAAGTGAAGAGGAAGACCAAAGAGGAGGTATTTGGATGCGATAAACGAGGACATGAAGTTAGTGGGTGTGAGTGAAGAGGATGTAGAGAATGGGGACAGGTGGAGACAGATGATTCGCTGTGATGCTCCCTGAAAGAGAACAACTGAAAGGAAAAGAAAATCTTGGAACTTTTTGCTTCTGTAATTTACACAGGATTCTGACATATTGCTTGCCTCGCATACTTAGCTAGGCCTACTATATAGTAGGGAAGTTTGCCATTTTGCATTTCTTTGCATACCCCATCTCTCAGTTTTGGGTGGGTTAAGGGCCTTGATCAAGGGCCCAAATCTGTCAGTTTGGCTAGTCAACATCCTAAGTGTTTCCCCCACTGTCCAGGTTTTGAGGATAAATTCAAACCAAATTAAATTGTAATATTATTAAACTGTGAGATCTTCCACCTGTGTCTGTTCAAATAGATCTCTTTTCCATTTCAAGTCATCTGAATGTGTATAGGTAAAAATTCCCCAGCGTTAAAGTGTGTGTGTGTGCGTGTGTTTATGTGAGACGCTAAGCAGGTGCGTGCCTGCTGTTTGAATCTGTCCCAAGCTGTTCATGCTGTGTATCTGAATGATAAAGTTGATCTGCTGAATTGGTAATACTGTTATAACCCACATGTCCTTGTGCAATGTATAAATTATTATCACTGGCACACACACACACCGTTCCTCCTCTCCTTCCTCTATAATTTTAATATCATCACAGCTGTTCTGAGCTCTAAAAATACCCAAGAGAGGATGCATTTTTTTTTAAAGAATCTTCCCGTCTGTTGAATTTGGACAGACGGTCTATTTGTAGCCAGATTTTATGTTGGACTTGTCTCAGTGTCAGTGGTCCAATTCTGCATGTACAACTGCAGGGATTTGTGTGAACAGAATAGAGACAAGCATCTGTTTCAATGACCTTTCAGCACCATTTCCTCCGCCGATATACAGTAATGGCATCATTTGCATCGTCAAATAAAGCTGGAGGAAAGTAATTGATTTAATATGTCAAATGTCTATGGCTCATTGAGATTTGTATTGCCTTTGTGAATGAATAATTATCTGATACTAAAGCCCAGCTTGCAGAAACACCTGAAATGAAAAGGCTGGTAATGTTGGAGGGTTTAGAAATCCATAAAAATCTTTTTAATAGCAATGTTCTGTATCTGCGATATCTGTGAGTCTTACATTGCATCCAAAACCTTTTTCACCTAAACACCATAAATTGTCACAATTACGCTTGTCTCGCTTTTATCAGGCCCGAAGAGAAGAAGCTGCATAGAGTAGTTCACACATTTAATTACACACACTGTGCAAACAAGCATACGTTTTGACTTCTCTTGGAAAAGACATAAGAATACAGTGAATAGAAGATAGAAGTAGAATAGAAGGCTAATTGGACAAATCATGTTCGGGCTTAGAAGCACTTTGGTAGCCGACTTTACTTATTCATGTGGATTGTGTTATTAGCATTAACATCGCTTTAAAGTGAGAGACTGAAAACAGACACATCAGTAAATTTTAACACTGGTCGAGTGAAGGCATATGGAAGACTTTTATTCTGTCTGATAATGTTATTTAAAAACAAACTTAATTGTAGGTGGAAACCGCTGGAGGACTCCATCTATCCATCATCTATACCCGCTCATTCCTAATCAGGTTCAGGGAGATCTGCTGGAATCTCTCTTTCTTAGCTGTCATTGGGTAAAAGGCAGGGTTACACCCTGGACAAGTCACCAGTCCATTGCAGGGCCACATACAGACAAACAACCACACACACTCACATTCACTTCTATGGGCAACTTAGAATCAACCCAACATGCATGTTTTTGGTCTGTGGGAGGAAACCGGAGTACCCGGAGTAAATCCACACAAACATGTGGGAGAACATGCAAACTCCACACAGAAAGACCCCTGCTGAGGATACGAACCATGAACCTACCACTTAATCACCGTGGGTGCCTCTTAGTAAAATCATTAGAGGGTTAATAGCGTGTTTTTAATAGATTGTTGAATCGATTATACGACTGCTTAAAGAAAACCATCTATTTTATACAGCAAAACCAACCAATAGGAATTCTTACACAGAATTAAAGTGGGAAGTGGTGGCTTAGTGGTTAAGGTGTTGGATTGATACCAGAAAGCCCGGGGTTTGATTCCCAGCACCACCAAGCTACCACTGTGGGCCCCTAAGCAAGGTCCTTAACCTTTAATTGCTCAGTTGTATAAAAGAAATAAATGTAAGTCGCTCTGGATAAGGACAACTGTAAATGTAACACTGTAAATGTAAAGTGGTAACAGCTCAAGCAGGTAAAAAAGGCTTCTGTTTATAGGCGGAGCATATTTATTATATTTGTCCACCAGAAAATGTAAATTAAAGCAAAAAGTAGAAGATTTCTTTACTTTTAATATTGTGGCTTTGTGAGAAAACTGGACCTGAGGTTAAGACGAGACACTGAAAAAACTGGACTAAATTGTCATGTTTAAAAGAACTCAAGCTCACTTCAATCAAATTTACTAAATCTACCTTTAAACTAAATGTGTTAATCTGTAAAAAAAAAAAAATACTTTTCTGCAAATGTCAAATAAAAAATTTTCTATTAAATGAAATAGAAGAAAACAGTTTGAAAGCTTGTATTATCATATTATAGCTCAACATAATTTCCTCCGCTCATGAGCATCCTCTTTTATACAGATGTGATACACACACCCCGGTGTGAACTATTTAAACTGCTCTGTGATTTAGATATTAAAAGTATGTTTGGCATTGCGAGTCAGCTGCAGGCATGGCGTTAATTTAATTCACTGCATTAATTATTATAGCATGGGAAGAGCTTAATGAAATCTGATATAATAGCCCTGACAGACCATGGTGCAGAAACTGGATATTTGATGTTTGAAGGTTTTGCTCCAAGACTCCGAGACCGCTGGCTCTCTGGCAACCTTCCAGACCCGAGTCTCTGCGGCCCACAGGCTTGATTGCAGTTAATTCATCAGCCTGCCTTTGTGAATTGTAACAGACTGAACAAAAGCCATGGCACAAATTGAACTGATTTAGGCTGTTGGGTTGATTAAAAAGCAGACGTATTGTTATTCTTTATCTGGGATGTTACAGGGCCTGTCTGGTTTGTGCTGTTTAAAACTGCCTTCACTACATTTATACAGTAATAACAGTACTAATCTCGTTGTAGTGGTTATTATGAGTAAGTTTTGCAGCATGAGTGCCAAACCAGATATTTGTAATTTTATCCTCTTCTTTAAATGACACTGAATTCTTGGTGATATTCCCACCAAGTGCTACCAAGTTGCCACTGTTGGGCCCCTGAGCAAGGCCCATTAAACCCCAACTGCTCAGTTATATAAATGAAATAAATGTAAGTCGCTCTGGATAAGGGCGTCTGCCAAATGCTAGAAATGTGATCAATTATGGCCTGCAGCAAATGTCTCCATGATGAAGCAGTTGCCATGGAAAATGTTCTATATATATATATTTTTTTTACCTCTAGATGGGGCTGCTCTTTTATCATTGTGCATTAGAGCGTGTTCTATAAAAGCAGAACCACTACTGCAACTAGAGGTTTGGTTTTGTAGTTAATCTTCAAGTGATATCACAAGTGTTCATTTCAGAAAAAAATCTAAACCGATCTAAAAATTATTTGAAACATCTTTAGTATCGTGCAGTGACACAGACATTTAAGTTTACATTTACAGTATTTGGCAGATGTCCTTATCCAGAGAGACTTACATTTATCTCTTTTTATACAACTGAACAATTAAGAGGTAAGGGCCTTGCTTAGGGGGCCCAGCAATGGTAACTTGGTGGTGCTGGGAATCAAACCCTGATCTTTCAATTAGCAGTCCATAACCTTAATCACTGCGCTACCACCTCTCAAGAAAGAGACCCCGCTAACAAAAATAACCTTCTGGTTTACTATTTAAATTCTGATTTAAAATAGTAAACATGTCCCCTCCCGGTCACCGTAGGTTTAATCAGAGACAATAAACAAGATAGCAAAAATAGACCATTTTGCATTAACATTTAGGGAATTTAGCAGGCACCCTTATTCAATGCAAACTTATCCAATTTATTTTATTCTATTTATCATATTTTATATCACTAAGCAGTTAAGGGTTAAGGGCCTTGCTTAATGAACCAGCAGTGGCAACTTAGTGATTCTAAGATCTTAACTAACCTCTACCTGTTCATATATACACGCTATCTCTATAGATTCAGTATTGTGGGTTACCTATTGTATTGTTATGGCAGAAAGACAATAGGTAACCCTACAATACTGAATCTACATAGGTAAAAAAAGACATTGGTTTATTTCCAATTTGCATATTTATGATTATTAATGAAGTGGCATGTCGGCACAGCAGGTAGCAATTCTGCTTTAAGGCTCCTTGTTTTATGCTGCGCTCAGGTTCATGTCTGTACTGGGTTTTAAAGAATCTCTTTATCTCAGTGTTGGTTTCCTGTTGGTTCTCAAGTTTTCTTCACAGCCCAAAAATCCTTCTTATTGAATCCTTTTCTTAATAATAATAATAATGTAGGTAAGGCTAATGTTAAAAAAAAAACTCTTTATGTTTTGTGCTAACAATAAATACTGACATGAGTAAGTTAAAAACAGTAGCTGAAAAGATCCCAGATGGCCTACTAGATCCTCCAGAATTTTGAAATACCATTACAGTGAACACTTTACTATCACATGAGACTAATTGTTAAATAAGAAAATGATGAAAGCCAAGTTCTTAAAGTAGATTCATAAATTTATGAGTGGATTTTTAGTTAAATTGCACGTATCTAACATCAATTAAGTGATCCAACATGATCCAAACTTTAAATCCCCGTTGACGTGATGACTTTCCAACATAAGGATGGGAGATGTAGTAGGTCCGAACTGAGTTTATACTACGCATAACTATACTATATGGAACGCAAAGTACGTACTAACTCAAATGTAGTACGTAGGCTACCTATATAATATGCGCGGCCAGGTTTTCTGGTTTTGTCCAATTCGCGCACTCTTCATCTATCCAATCAGCGCTTTCTGAATCTATCCAATCGGCGCTCGCTGCTTCTGTCCAATCAGCGCTTGTCGGGATCACCTGAGTTGTGCGCAGCCATTTTGTCCGGAGCTTCTCTTCACAAACCGGAATAAATCGAAGGCGAGTGGAGGAACGCTGTTGGCGGGGGCTGAGAAAACACACTCACCGCTGGAATTTCTCCACCTATTGATCCAGGACGGAAAAATACCTATGATTTTTCTTCTCTTGGCGGTCCTACAGCTGGACTAGTGGACTTTCTTTCAGGTCGAAGTTTAGTTTTGAGCGGATGATCAGCTGTCCGAGAGCTCATGTTCGATCCTTCATGTTGCGAATCAACACCCGCTTCACACTTTTATTCCAGATCTCCGTGTTCGGTACAAGTTATGTGTCAGTCATGTCAGCTCGACGGTTGAAGACAGCATAGTAGCTAATGAGAGAGAGAAAGAGAAGTTTTAACAGGGTTTGAGAAGCCGAAAGATTAACCTGGTAGCTGCCTAACCAACCTGTTAACTAGCCAAAGTAATAAGTTTTATTTTACCTGGCGTTTAACTATAACAAACTAATAACTCGGTGGTTAAAGGTCTCGGTGCATTCCTTTGGTCAGGAAGCGACTGGCTAGCTTAGCAACCGCTGAAAAGTCTTTTTGAATATTATTTTGACTACTTTTTTTGTGTTACGTGGCGTTTTTCTTTTCCTTTCTCTCGCTTTTTTTTTTGACTCTGATAGCTCGCTATGTTCTTTTGCAATTTTTCTATTTGCTTAGGTTGTATCATTAGGTCCTCCTGTACTCGGGTTGAACGCTGTTATGGTTATATTAGCTAACATCAGCTCAGTCAATCAGCTCTTCCGGGTGTAACATTGGCACTTGGGATCATTTGTACTAGATAGGTAGCTAGATCCTTTTTTATATATAACGATATACACGATTTATCAGCGGTGGCTGGTGCAGTGTTTAGCTAGCTGATCGTGTGGGCTTTTTAATAAAATAAAATTAAGGATCTGACTCGAGGTTTTGCCAAATCCGCTCATATTAGTGAGCCGTTGATCTGTCTGAGTTTGGATATATATATATATTTTTTTGGAGAGATTCTCGTGCAGCTGATTATTAGGCAGTGTTGCGGTGATCATGTCGGGACAGAGCATCACGGACCGCATCGCCGCGGCGCAGCACAGCATGACGGGATCCAGTATCAACAAAGCCGTGTGTAAAGCCACCACTCATGAAGTGAGCGGACCCAAGAAGAAACACCTGGACTGTGAGTATCCCCCCCCCCCCCACACACACACCAGACCTCACGAACAGTTCTGACCCACTAACCGATTTCCGCGCATGCGCAAAAAACCTCAAAGGTAATCAATTATCACTTCATGCCTTTTAATGCTGGTGCTTTTTTACACCTTGTTCACCTGACTGTCTATGGCGTGTAGGTCCATCACCACACACACCTGTTTACATCTAAGGACAGTTTAAGACCAGCCAGTCCATCTACCAAGAGCAGTGGTAGCTCAGAGGTTAATTTGTTAGACTGCCAATCAGACGGTTGTGCGTTCAATTCCCAGGAACTGCCCCTGCTGCCCGGAGCTACTGTGTTGTGTGTGTGTGTGTGTGTAAGTAATATACACAAGATAAATATGAACCTGGAGGACACCTTTTAGCTTAGACATTTCACACCGGATCTAGCGCTTATTGAGTCTGACTTTGTTTCAGTAACACACTATAAATGTGAGCTACGGTCTGGGGCCAGAGTCAGCTTTTTTAGAGCAGCACAGAAAATAAATACATCCAGATAATAAACAATCCAAAAAACTATGTACACATAAATGTAATATATTTTAGATCAATGAAGTGTCAGCAGCAATTGTAATCAGTAAATGGTCATTGTGAAGTTTTGAAGCAGTAGCTGTTCAGTGATTGGTCATTGGAAAGCAGTGGCTGTTCAGTAATTGATCGTTGGGAAGTAGTGGCTGTTCAGTGATTTGGTCATTGGAAAGCAGTGGCTGTTCAGTGATTGGCCATAGGAAGCAGTGGCTATTCAGTGGGGGTGGTGGCTCATGGTTAAGGTGTTGGATTACCACCGCTGAGCCCCTGAGCAAGGCCCTTAACCCCCAATTGCTCAGTTGTATAATAAGGAATATTGTAAGTCGCTCTGGATAAGGGCGTCTGCCAAATGCTGCAAATGTAAATGTATTCAGTGAATAGTCTTGTGGTGATGTAGCTGTTCAGTGATTGGTCATTGGGAAGTAGTGTTTAGTGATTGGTCATTTGGAAGTAGTAGCTGTTCAGAGATTGGTCTTTGGTAAGAAGTAGCTGTTCAGTGATTATTCATTGGGAAGCAGAAGCTGTTCAGGGATTGGTCATCGGAAGGTAGAAGCTGTTCAGGCATTGTTTATTGGGAAGTAGTGGCTGTTCAGAGATTGGTCATCGGAAGTTAGAAGCTGTTCAGGGATTGGTCATCGGAAGGTAGAAGCTGTTCAGGGATTGGTCATCGGAAGGTAGAAGCTGTTCAGGCATTGTTTATTGGGAAGTAGTGGCTGTTCAGAGATTGGTCATCAGGAAACAGAAGCTGTTCAGTGAATTGGTCATTGGGAAGAAGAAGCTGTTCAGTGATTGGTCACTGGGAAAGAGAAACCGGTCTGTAATTGGTCATTGGAAAGCAGTGGCTGATTCAGTGATTTGCACAGAAGAATACAAACCTTCAGAATTAAACATTGACAGGTTGCAATTTGAGTTGATTTATAGTTCAGTGTTATTCTTTAGCTGCAGAGCCTGTATGGCTGCATTGTGAGAAATGAAGGTCAGACCATTAACCACATCAGTGAGTCACTAATGCCTCTAACAAACACTTCCTCAGTGTGAAGGGCGACACAGAGTTTCACCCTGTGAGAATGCTTTCAGAAAGAAACACTTATAAGGAAGTGGTGTGTTAGTGATGGGTTGTGTGTACGTGCTATTTTAGGGTAGCAGTGTGCAGTGGTCATAGTGATGAACAGTTATTACTGGTGGGAGAATTTATAGAATCAGTATTTAAAATAAACTATAAGGGAGAAACTTGCTGTTAATACTTGCATCAAGCTAATCACACCTGTTGACTGATACCATCTCATTGACTGCGGCTACAAAAGTTATTTTTGGTCACATGCAGAACCACAGCGTTATACAGTTCAGTGTTACTAGGCTGTCTTTAAGTGTTTTATACTGCCTGTCATGTACTGTGTCCTGTCACTTATTGTCTGGCTGTGTCTTGCTTTTGCGCTGTCTTTTGCGCTGTCTTTTACACTCTCGCGCTGTCTTTTGCGCTGTCTTTTACACTCTCGCGCTGTCTTGCTTTGTCTTTTACACTCTCGCGCTGTCTTGCTTTGTCTTTTCTACACTCTCGCGCTGTCTTTTGCGCTGTCTTTTACACTCTCGCGCTGTCTTTTGCGCTGTCTTTTACACTCTCGCGCTGTCTTTTGCGCTGTCTTTTACACTCTCGCGCTGTCTTTTGCGCTGTCTTTTACACTCTCGCGCTGTCTTGCTTTGTCTTTTACACTCTCCTCGCGCTGTCTTGCTTTGTCTTTTACACTCTCGCTGCTTTTACCTCTCGCTCTTTTACACTCTCGCGCTGTCTTTTACACTCTCGCGCTGTCTTTTGCGCTGTCTTTTACACTCTCGCGCTGTCTTTTTACACTCTCGCTTGCTTCACTCTCGTCTTTTACACTCTCGCGCTGTCTTTTACACTCTCGCGCTGTGTCTTTTACACTCTCCTCGCTCGCGCTGTCTCTGCTGCTGTCTTCTTTTACACTCTCGCGCTGTCTTTTGCGCTGTCTTTTACACTCTCGCGCTGTCTTTTGCGCTGTCTTTTACACTCTCGCGCTGTCTTTTGCGCTGTCTTTTACACTCTCGCGCTCTTTGCGCTGTCTTTTCACTCTCGCGCTCTCGCGCTGTCTTTACTACACTCTCGCGCTGTCTTTACACTCTCGCGCTGTCTCTTTTTACACACACTCTCGCGCTGTCTTTACGCGCTGCTGTCTTTTACACTCTCGCGC
The DNA here is from genome assembly GCA_005784505.1 of Bagarius yarrelli. NCBI lineage: Eukaryota > Metazoa > Chordata > Actinopteri > Siluriformes > Sisoridae > Bagarius > Bagarius yarrelli. The sequence goes on from VCAZ01000053.1 coordinate 1,710,943, forward strand.
GCTGTCTTGCGCTGTCTTTTACACTTTTCACTCTCGCGCTGTCTTGCGCTGTCTTTTACCTCTCGCGCTGTCTTGCGCTTCTTACACTCTCGCGCTCTCGCGCTGTCTTTTACACTCTCGCGCTGTCTTTTACACTCTCGCGCTGTCTTTTACACTCTCGCGCTGTCTTTTACACTCTCGCGCTGTCTTTTGCGCTGTCTTTTACACTCTCGCGCTCTTGCTTCTTGTCTTTTACACTCTCGCGCTGTCTTTTGCGCTGTCTTTTACACTCTCGCGCTGTCTTTTGCGCTGTCTTTTACACTCTCGCGCTGTCTTTTGCGCTGTCTTTTACACTCTCGCGCTGTCTTTTGCGCTGTCTTTTGCACTCTCGCGCTGTCTTTTGCGCTGTTTCTTGTCTGACTCGCACAATTTCCTGTATTGCACAGTCTCTGTCTACTATGTCCTAGTCTCAGCCTCAGATGTCTCAGACGACAGCCTCAGATTGGTTCAGTGTACAGGATTTCCAGGCAACGTGTCACCTTGTTTAACCATCCTCCAGAAAACAACCCAAAGCCTCCTGATTAAAGAAGTAAGCTGTGTTTACATCGCTGTCAATAAGCATTAATCAAGATCAATTAAATGCTGGATTCTTAAAAGTATGCAAGGTTCATGGCTATTGTAGGGACATTTCCGCGTCCCTAACCATGACGCAACACAAAACGAAACCTCATCGATTGCGTTACCTATCAGTCATACTTGCTCTTGGGTGGACCTTTGCCAATCGAATCGGTCAATTTTTCCCAAAGCTTTTGCTGTGGCATCAGTCTGAAGGTCTGGCTATGTGAGTCCTCTCTTGCACCTGTCTCTTTTTCTTATGTCTCGCACTTCCAGTTGTTTTCAATTTGTAAAAATTGTGTTAATTTACACTTGCTGTGTACATTTACATTTGCCAGACGCCCTTATCCAGAGCGACTTACAATATTTCTTATTATACAACTGAGCAATTGGGGGTTAAGGGCCTTGCTCAGGGGTCCAGCAGTGGTGGCTTGCCGGAGCTGGAATCAAACCCACAACCTTTCGGGTTGGTAATCCAACACCTTAACCATGAGCCACCACTTCCCAGTTGTGTGTACCAGTTGTGTGTTGTTTATTTTAGGACTGGCGCTCTATAGCTAGCAGGAAGTAAATCTCGGTAGAACTACAGTGTGCAAGTGTCTAAGCAAGATCAAGAAAGTTCTAATCTCAAATACAGGAAGTGATTTTATGGTGTGTGCATGCTTGTATGTGTGTGTTGCATTCATTTCAGTATCATATCCTGTTTGGTCCTTTTGTTGTTTCAGTCATGTTTTGTGATTTAACAGTCATCATGGTGGTTCGATGGGGTTGCCTTATACGTGATTGTAACTTTAAGCTAGTGTTGCCAAAGCGGCGCTATGGTAGGTTTGCAGCATGAAACTTCTTATTTTTAAAAGATATTCCTGATTATTTCCTACTGACAGCCTAAGGGAAGAAAAACTCCTTCACCTCCAGAATGAAATGATTTGTCTCGATTTTTATTGCCACAACTGGGCTGAAAAATCTGTCCCAAATGATCCAAATCCAAATGTTCAGGACTCGAATGTGATTTCCTCCCACATGTTCTCTGTCAGCTCGCTGCATGTTTTCTGCTTTAATTGCGTTATACTTGATCAATCTTCCACGCCGAGTGATCCGGCGTCCCTTCTGTCAACTTACCAGAATGTCACACGCTGCTGTTTTTCCCCCACATTCAGCTCATGCTTTCCTGTTTGAACAAACAGTGCCATGATTTTTACTGAGTTGACACACAGATGTTGCTCCCTGACCTTTCTTTTGCACAGGGTAGCATTTTTACACAGATCTCAGACCAGCTTTCTCTGCTTTAAGAATAACAGAGAAACATTGCAGTCCTGTCTGACTTTTGACTGGTGGTGTATGTGTGTCATCGTCTTCTCCGTTCGGCTGTTCCCTTTTTATGGGTCGCCGCGGCGAATCATCTGTCTCCACCTAACCCTATTCTCTACATCGTCTTCCTCTTCTGCCTTTTAGCTTCATTTTAAACTGATGGTGTATGTGTGTATGCATGAATTTTTTTTTGTCTTTGGCAGACTGACTCCATATCCATGGCTTATATTTATTTGATTTTTTTATCAAACTTGGCAGTTGAGTATCAAGGGCCTTGTTTAATTGCCCAATAGTGGCAGCTTGGTGGTGCTGGGAATTAAACCCATCCTAATCTTCTGATCAGCAGTCCAACACTGTGGCATAACAAAAAAAAAAAATCATGCTTTGCTTGTTCTTCGTTCTCCTGGCGTTTCCTTCAGTCTCACATGCAGTGTCTTCAGGGCTCGTAACTATATTTGTAAGAGTACGTGAAAGCATTAATATATATTTGTCTCCCTGACAGGCAGGGTGGGAAAATATTTTGGTTGTTTGACTGGAAGACGCAATAGTTTCGGCACGTCGTGCTATTGATTTGTGAGCCATCGTCTTCTCAGGCTCATGTACACTGCAAGTAAGTTAGCCACGGCCACTTATTCATATATTTACGTCACATTAACAGCATTTGGCAGACGTCCTTATCCAAAGCGACTTACATTCATCTTATTTATAAAACTGAGCAATTGGGGGCCTTGCTCAGGGGCCCAGCAGTGGTGGCTTGGTGAAGCTGGGTATCGAACCCACAATCTTTGGGTTGGCAGTCCAACATCTTAACCAGCCAGCCACCATGTTGCAGTGTACACACAAAAAAACCCATATATTATGATTGACAAGTTATTCTGTGTTAATGGTATATACCATTTTTATATTTTTTTTATATAATTAGTCCAACATTATAACCACTGAGATTTTATCACCACTGTGTGTGATGGTGTTGCAGTAAAGTATCCGCCTAAAAGTGTCAGTGTAAGAGGTGCATCGTGAAGGTTAATTAAAGATAGAGCAATTGGTCAACATCATCAACTTCTATTAATAAGCTTTTTCTCCGGGAGATGTTTAGGAAAGACCGGATAGCTCATTAGCTGGATTGCTGTTTGGAGAGGCTGTGGAATGGAGCCATTTTTATTAGCATCATTCCCACACCCACTTCTTTTAATAACAAAATGCGCCGTCAGATCCTGTATAGTAATGAGAAATAATATGCAGCGAAACACTGAAATAGTTTTTTTTATAGTTTGTGATTTTTCACAACTGAGCTAATCGGTGTTAAAAAATTACAGTGGCACCCAAGACTTTACAAACCATGTGGATCCAGATGTGTAAAGTCAATCCAGTCTTGATATAAGAAGGTGAATACTTTGTATAACTGATCATTGGTCTTTCGTCATGTATTGTCTCGCGCCGTCTTTCGTCATGTATTGTTTCGCGCCGATCAACCGTCATGCACTGTTGATTGTCCTGTTTTTAAGGTTAATAAGGACACAAAGCTTGCCACGTTATTTAGAAACCAGAAACTTCTTTTTTTTGTAATGAGGTGTTGAAATGTACTGAATGTTACCCAACACAGACACTACAAGATCTTTCCCTAAACCTCTTTAAAGATCTAAAAAGTTGGTTTTTACTTAGTTTCAACATAACAGATTGTGGTAACAGTCGTGGGGGGTAAATGCATCGAGGATGACCTTTAGCTGCGGTTGAGACGATTTTAATACTTTAAGATCCTTTTGTTGAAATACTACAAGAACTGCTGAACCTCTCGCTCCACCTTGATTTTGACATGAAGAGAATTATTAATCAGCTAAAAGACCAATAAACAAACCGGAATATTTGCTTTCTTGTTGTCGACACCAGTGGGTTAGAGACTGAAAGCGACTGCTAGGGATGCTTGTCGTGTTTCCGACTCCTCAGCAAACCGAGATTAATGCACATTTAATAAAACAAGTTTGTTTCAAACAAGAGAAGTCGTTGCGCCTTTAACCCTGAGGTTTAAAGGAGAAGAGGGGAAAAGGAATCAAGGGATCTTGAGCAAGAAAAAGTGGTGGAGATGTGGAATTGGGATTTTGAGAAATAGTTGTGGTTCGAGATGCAAAGCCACGGCGCTTAGCTCACCGTGCAGGAATCTCCTCACCCAAGCGTTCACAAAAATATGCACCCGTCATTAAGTTTGCACCCGACCTACTTAAACCTGCTTCTTGGGTCTAAAAGCACAGCTCCAAAAACATGTACCCGAGATCTCTCTCGGCTTCTCTCTTTGTTTCTCTCACACACACACACACACACACCAGACACACACACTTTTTCACAGTGGGAAAAGTAAGGAAGGGGAGACAGACGGCAAACAAACCCTCACAAAGACGGCCGGAGTTATTTTAAGCCGTCTGTGGTTCTGAGGCTTTTCTCGAAGCGGTGAGAAATCAGGCGCACTTTTGGAAAGACTTTCTCTCCTTGGCATCACCTACAAAATATGTGTAGCTTCGTCAGTGCACTCGTTAAACCCAAACGCTTGCTCTCTTCTCCTTAGGTCGAAAATCTGCTTTCTATTTCCGGCACAACATCACATCCCAGAAAGAATGGGGGCAAATATCGGAGACTCCAAACACCTTGGTTTGACTTTCTCGCATCTGGTCCTTATTTAGTTCTAAGATTGTTAAAGTCTTGTTAAAATTATCTTAATTTATATGCTTCCGGTGTTAATGTTTCAACCGTCTGTAGTCAGAGACAGTCTGTATTTCATAGCAGCATCTATTGATCAAAACGGGATCTGACTGACATAAATGGCAACCAATCACAGTTCGATTGGTTCATTGTCATGTTTAGGGGTGTAAAAATGTAAAGTCAATATATCTCTAAGAAAAATGTGAATGAACGATGATTTTATATATATTAAAGATTGCATCATTTGGAAAATCCAACTGTTCCTCACTCAAGTGCTTATTCTTAAGCCAGGAACACACTGCAGTTTTGGCCAGCGTTTTAATCTTCTGAGATGGATAAAAGATTCCTATAATCCTACTTTCAAAACTGGTATGTTTGATCGCTACTTTATTCTAGCTAGTTTGTTTGATCGCTAGCCGATTAATGGCTGTTGCAATCTTTTTTTTTTTTCCCACACAAAATTTTGGCAGAACAGAAACTTTCAGACACCTTTCTGCTGTGTGTCCTTCACTCCCAAGAACCTCTTGACGCAATCAGCGCAACAACTTCAAATCATTTCATGAAAACGTGTAAAAAGAACCGTGAGGGGTCCGCATGACACGTCATCGTTGCTATTTGTTAGCTGCTAGCTACCGCTTAGTGAGAGAATGCGGATTGATCGCTTTTTCGTGTGCCACTTTTTGACGTTATGACAACTAAGATCCTACAGTGTAACATGATGCTGAGACGCACATCCACACATTGGCATGTCGATGCTGAAACAATATATTGCGCAGCCCTAGTGTGCACCCGACTATATAATTTTAAACAATCGAATTTTATTATTATTTCAGTACTGTGTACTTTTTCTTTATTTTATTTTGCAGATTTAAAGTATTTATCTTGTAGCTGTAGCATATTTCCTTGTTGCCTGCTTATTGGTTCAAACCGAAAGAGCTCATTGCTCTTAAGCTTGCATCAATTTGCCTAACAGTCACAAGAATGAACCCCCTTTCAGCTTAAATACTGTAAATGTCACCAGTTTCTTAGCAGCCTCAGTTATTACTATCAAACTATTGGAGCCGACCAGGAACTAGCGACAAACTATGTAAGCGCTAGGAATTTACCTTGTCCTTTTTTCTAGGTTTACCCCAAAAACACCCATCTCCTTTTAATACTATAGCAAATAAATCCCACCAGCAGCGTCATGATGTATTATCACAAACATGTGCAGTATCAGCAGTCTATAAATTATGCATGTAATGAATGCAACTGCACTGCATGAACACCAGCAGCAATACTGGTGCATCCCACACAGTATTTAGTTGTACACTGGTCATGTGGTCATGCACGTCATGACCTGTGCAAACATCTGCACTCACTAAGTAACTAACATTGTGATGGATGTTGATTGCAGTTTAAATTGATATTACACTATATGGTTATGGGAACATGTTATAATGGTGTAATCAAACCGTTAGTACGATTTATTTGCAATGTTGATGTTTTAATGATTTATAAATAGTTTCTATTTAGTTGGTATTATGCAGACCGGAAGGAAAGGAAAAGAAGGCATTTAGTCATCATCTTTCTCTCATTTTGTACAAAAATACAGTTTTACTCTAATACAGCTTTATACAGTAATGGGCAAAATTTATTGCTAATGTCTGCTATAATAAAAAGTATACAAAATAAATTTCAGCAGCTGAAGAGACTAAAGTTTTGACCTGGTATTTTCTGTGCTTTAGATTTAGATTTCTTTACATCACAGAAGTAAAATGACTTATTTTCAATATTTGGCAGACGCCCTTATCAGGGCGATACAGAAAAGTGCTCTTAGTCTTTATCAATTCTTAGATCAATACTGGTTCGTTAGATTACAAAGTGTATCGTGAGCCCAAAAGACAATTTTGTGCTTGTTTAAGGGTTTAAGTAAGGGGGTACATCTGTACTTGTTTCTTGAAGACAGCCAGTGACTCGACTATTGACAATGATGAAGGAGGTTCATTCCACTACCTTGATGGCCAGAACAAAGAAAAGTCTTAAGGCAGACTTAGCTTGTATCCTAAGCGATGGTGAGACCAGTCATGTAATGCTTGTGGATCTGGGGGAGTGTGTGGAGTGATTAAATCTTAAAGTTAAGAGTTGGTAGGTAAGCATCAGCGGATTTAACATGATTCCAATTGTTGTAGAGAAAAATTAGAACTGAATTTAATCAACGTGTGCAGGAAGGTAAAGAATCGGCAACTCTTATTGTAACCCGTACCTTGACTTTTTGAATTTTGTCCCTTATCGGTGGTGTTGCTAAACACTGGTAGATCACCACAGCTGTAGGAGAGAGATTCCACATCCGGCGCTTGGTGTGCTGTTAGCATCTGAATTTTTTAATTCTCAATTGTTTTACTCTATCATGTTTATTCGTGCAGATGGTCAAGACCTTTGGTCCTTGGTTAATTAGTGGTGATAACTGATGTCTCGGATCCAAAGGTCAGTGGCTAACCAGGTGCCGTTCTACTCTTCAGAGACTTATGCAGCATTCTGATTGTCCGGCTCGCACACTGTGGGAATTTGATGTACTCTGTGGAATTTCACATGTTGTTCAGGCATTGTGGTGTTTCAGTGCCTCAGTGTGTGTTTCTTTGTGGTCTGTGTGTTTTTCATACTTTACTGTTATGTCTGTGTAATATGCTGGTTGTCTCCGGTCCTGCTGAGTTTTTTCCTGTTGAACAATCCACTGATTAGGAAATGGGATCACAGGGTTTGACGCGCTGAATTTGACCAGTTGGAACTTCTTTACAATGATTTTCAGCGAAACTGAGACTTTGGGTTATGTTTCTAGTTGGTTCAGTTTTACAATGCACAAACAAAAAAATACCAAAGTTTGATAGTTAACAATGTATTTGTTGATGTTCTTATAAGGTTGCGACTGTAACAGTTAGTTAAGGGATTTTTTTGAATGATTTTTGCCCATTTTCTTAAAGTTCCCCATAAAGTTCTCTGTAGGGTTTGGAGGTGAACTGTATTCAAATGACTAGAATTAATAAAAATTACTACATTTTTTGTAATTAATAAAATTAAGCTATTATTCATTTTCCTTACTAAGCAGTGATGGCAAGAAAAAACTTACTTTTGAACCTTGTCATAAAAGAATTCCTCCTTGTGTGTCTTTATAATTAATTAAGGTATAATAAAGGTACATAGTCAAGTGCATTTGTATCAAGTAACCAAGAAGTGAGTGCTACATACTTGCCATACTTAAACATAAAAACACTCTTAAATCTTAATTACTGGATGCACATTGCAAATTTGAACACGATTTTGTCGTCTGGACAAATGTTGTTATCCTAAAAGATTTCTGTAATTTTATGCTAAAATCTTCTAATCGGTCGCTAGTTTAACATGTTCAAGAGCAGAAGATTAGTAGAGGTTGAATTTAGTTTTTTCCTCTGACATTTTGGCAAAAGATTTCAAACATAAAGTGTGGTGACTCTTACAACCAAGAACCAAAAGGAGTACCGGACCTGATAATGTAATTAGTTTAATTACTGTAATTAACTTCAAACCACATTGGGGAAACAAATCCGATGGACAGAACAGCAAGAGAAGAAACTTATTGTGTTATGGAGAAGAAAAACGAGTGTGTGTGTATATATATATAAAAAGTGTTTGTATGTTGTCGCTGCCATTTAGTGAGACAACTTGCTATGGCTTGCCGATGTTAACCTCTTTTTGTGAGCGTAAGTGAGTAATGGCTATTTGACAATGTTTTATATTACATAGTTTTATTTTCCTTTGAGTGTAAATGTCCCTGGTGTTTCTACATCACTACGCTGCTGCCATTTCCGCATCCACGGAAGAATGCTGTCTGTGGCCCAAACACATGCTTTGTTTGGTTTTCCTCCGGCTTTTGGGTTGATTCAGGGTTGAGCCTCACATGAGCATGATTACTGTTTTCATACCTGCCAAAACAAACCACACCAGAGTTTTAGTTCAAACACTGAACGTATACGTGCATTGTGAAGACCACCATGTCAGGGGCTTTACTTCTCACTCGTCGCTGCATGTGGAGAGTTTATATTTACGTGGGAATCACTGTAAACACTTGCACTGTTAATTAAAACATCAATTTCACTTACAAAAAGATCAAATTAACGCCATTATACGGGAAAGCAGAAAGCTTCAACTCATTTTGTTTTCATTTTTTGCCATGTCGCCATATGATGTTTTGGCAAATTTGAAATATGCAGAAATGGTAACTTAGTGGTTAAGGTGATTGACTGCTAATCTGGATCAAATTCCCAGGGTTACTGCTGGACCCATGAGCAAGGTTCTTAACCCCTTACCAGCTCTGTTGGATTAATAAAATAATAGCTAAATGTATGTTGCTCTGAATAATGGATTAAGGTACCGTTTGACAAGGGTGGTACTGAGGAACAGAACTGCATTTTAGGGGTCATGTGGAGGAAGACACTGCTATGGCTAGCCAAAAGTTCACAAAAATTGCTATTGTCGATCATGGGGACTGTAAATATTAATGCCGTGTGAAGCTCTGTAAAATTCTTTAAACTTTATGCAGAACGCTGTTTCTGTCATTATAGTATTGAGTTTTGGCCTCTGGTATTTACAGCCAATGGTTTTTTAATGGTTTGGCCCGATCAGTGTTGGACCGGAAAAAAACAGGGCTGTGCGCTATTAAAAAAATGAGAAGGAAAAAAGAGAAGTAGCTCTATTTGTAGAGAATTGATTATTTTAGAATGATTGTGGAGATTTTATATAGGAGTGCATCTCGATTATCATATGTGTTCTGAACTGTGGTGCACTCGCACAATAATCCGCACTCGACCTTGCAGGTTCTGTAATGTGACTATTGCACAAGCATGTCGATGCTAAAACGCCCTATTATATTATACTGATCGATTGGTATGAAGTATGAATTTGACAGTGGCAACATTAAATAAACCCGGTCAAAAAAATAAAACTAATACTTAGAAAATAAAACTAGTCTGGAAACCAAACCGCGTCGCCGGAGCGCAACAACTTGTGCATGTAGATGACGACACCTTAACCCACTACACAACGGCGCCGGACGATATTTGACTTTTTTATGTCAAATCATTTTTTTTTTTTATTAGTTGAAATATTAGTGATTTTTTTTTTAACTAATTGCAAAAGCTAAATATTTGATCAAACCCTACTGAAGTTAAAATGATTTTCTTTGGTTTCATATGTCAGTTACTGAAGGTATAATTACATGAGAAATATTTGCTGATTCATTGTCTAATAATTATTTATCATTTCCTGCAGCCCTATACAGAACCAATTGTATTTTTGTGCTCTCTGATTTCCAAAATACCTCTGACTCTGTCGGTACGTTTCTCCAGGGGTTATACAAGAAGCTGCAAAAACAGACAATTGTGCAATGCAGCTAGAAGCAGATGGAGGACAGAGCTCAGCGTGTGCTGAAATATTTGTCTAGTATCTGAATCGGTCTGGTACGGGCGGGACCGAACAGCTTCTCTGTGTGTCCTGACAATGGCCTTCTCTCATAGCTGCACACTGCCAGTCACCGATACACGGTGAAACTCATGACCTCACTGGTCAGTCTGTGTCTGTGCAACCTGATGACCCTCTGATAGGACATTTTATCTGCCAGTCGCTTCCGTTTGCACTGTAACACACCCTTTAAACTTGCGCTGTGAGGTCGGCATCTCTTAAAGTAAGCCGGGGTGTGAATTCGGTGATGACTGTCACCGTGTAATCCAATGAATTTTGTGCAGTGCTTTCAGCTTCTGTCTAGGCAGGAATGATGAAGATTGGAATTCGGACACGCATCCTATTAACAACAGTTCAGTCCGTGTAACAGAAAAACAGAAAAAATGCCACCTTTTTTTTTTTTTTTTTTTTTCTTTTCTTATGTTCAATATGGCTTATTAAGGCAGCACATTCTATTTACACTCTCTCTCCATCTCTCTGACTCTCACTCCCTCTCTTCTGCTGTCTCTCCCCGTGGAACCAATCAACTCCTCATCACATGTCCAAGGAAACAGCAGGGAGAGTCTAGAAGCCCGGCGTAGACTGCATTATCAAATAACCTGAAAAAACAACATCGTGTAAATGAAACACAAACACATCTACAGTCAACTCGAGTGGAGTGTGTTGGTGTGTGTCGCAGGCTGCATTTTTTTTTTTTTTTTTTTTTTTCCGGTGATCAGTCATATCTACACTCGGGAGCAGTGCTAGTTTGAGCCTGGTAGTTCAAAACCAATCCCACACCCAAAGGAATAAGTGCTGCTGCAGTATGTGTGTGTGAGTGTTCTTCTGCTCTGAGAATGGATGCAGAAGGAAGGAAGGAAGAAAGCAGCTTACACCCATCACTGTGAACGACAGTTATTAGGAAATCATGCTCTAAATATCACACACATTTGTGAAGGCTTGTACAATTAATCAATAGCAGGAAAAAGAGATGATGAAACCAGACCGCGGCACTCCGGTGATTTAAATGTGTATCGATTTATTTATCTCCACATTTCTTTATCTTTACATTTTATTTATAGAAGTTTCAGAATGGGACTAGCCCGGAGTCGAGCCCGGCGTCGAGCCCGGTGTTACTCTTGAACTCACAATCACAATTATCAGTGAGAACATTTTCATTTGTGTGTCGGTTTCTTCAGTATGTGTGATTTTATCTACGCTGCACTGTTGACCTTTAACCACTATGAATAGATAGACAGGGGGAATTTAAAAGGAAGTGGTGGCTCATGGTTAAGGCGTTAGACCACCAATCAGAAGATTATGGGTTTGATTCCCAGCTTCACCAAACTACCACTCTTAGAAGCACTGCCCTTAACCCCTAACTGCTTAGTTGTATAAATGAGATAAATGTAAGTCACTCTGGATAAGGACGTCTGCCAAATGCTGTCAATGTAAAATGTCTTTGTCCCATGGACTCTATAGGCACAGTGAATTTAAAAAAAAAAAATAAATTATTTTCTCTTTTTCTCTGCATAGCCGCCCGAAAGTTAGGGTCAGGCTCAGCTATGATGCTATGATAAGTAGCAGGAAGGGTTAAGAGTCTCGCTCAAGGTCTTTTTGGTCTTTCAATCAACAATTCGGCACCTTAAACCTTCAGCCCTTAAATTAGAAATATAAGATTAAACAATATAATAATTTTTTACGATTTATTTTGTTGTCGTTTATTGACTAATAATTTTAGCGCTAATTAAAAGCCTGGATTGGACTGGTTAACGCTGAGTCACAACTGCAGTCTGAATTAAGTGAGTTTGGCAGCATTTTGTCAGTCTTGTCTTTTAAACGTCTCTTTGTGTGTGCATGCTGATTATGATTCGCAATATGCATGAAGGAATATACACGGGACGTGTCGCTATTTATATCCAACCGCCGAGTTCACATGGCTGTGTGTTATATGACACTGAATGACTGTGTGTGTTTGAGGAGGCAGAATTGTTCTGTGTTTAAATATAGAAAAAAGAATTGCATTCAGTTTGCTGGTATCTTTTACAATGGTACTAATGAATCTGAGCTGCTTCGTTATTAAGTGTGTCTGATCGTTTGTGTGTTTTTTTTTTTTCTTTTTTTTCCCTCCCTTCTTCCTCTCAGATCTGATCCACTGCACCAATGAGATGAACGTGAACGTGCCCCAGCTGGCTGACACTCTGTTCGAGCGCACAGCCAACAGCAGCTGGGTGGTGGTTTTTAAAGCCCTCATTACCACACACCACCTAATGATGTATGGCAATGAGGTAAGAGACACACACGCGCACACACACACACACATACACACACGCTTGTGTTCTCATTTACTCTCCTGCAGTTCTGCTTGAGCAAAGTGGAATGGCCTTATCTTAATCACACACACACACACAGTCTAATGATGTATAGTCACCCTAGATATGCACACACTGCTTAATAATGTGGAGTGGCCCAGAAATACATCCTGGGTCATGAAACAACCCCCCCCCCCCCCCCCCCCCCCCCCACACACACACTCTGTATTCTGCTGGAATAGTGAAAATAGTTTAAAATTTTTACCCATGGTGTAATTAGGTCACGAAGCAGTCACACCCAAACAGCAATTACACACACTTTTTACTAGTTGTCATGTGATGCATTTTAGGAAGAGGACCCCCCCCCCCCCCCCCCCCCCCCCCCCCCCCCCCCCCCCCCCACCCCCCCCCCCCCCCCCCCCCCTCCCCCCCCACACCCCCCCCCTGCCCACCCCCCCCCCCCCCACCCCCCCCCCCCCCCCCCCCCCCCCCCTGCTGGATTCAGAAAGGATTAAAACCCTTTAATTATCCTCAAAGCATTACAATTTTGTTTATATGTTATTCTGCTAAATCTATGATACATTTACATGTACGGCACTTGGCAGACGCCCTTAAGGGTTAAGTGACTTGCTCAGGGGCCCAACAGTGGCAATTTGGTGGTGCCGGAGAAGAACCCCAATGTTCCGCTTAGCAGACCAACACCTTACCCACTGCACTACCACTCCCCCTATGTCCTTGCTCAAGAGCCCAACAGTGCCAGCTTGATGGTTCTGGGACTATTTAACTTTAGATTTAAGTCCCAATTGTTTTTTTTGTTTAACACCCTAGAGGCATAATCGTCTGAGTGAAACACCACTGTTTCATCATTAGTTCAAGTGTGTGTGTGTGTGTGTGTGTGTGTGTGTGTGTGTGTGTGTGTGTGTGTGTGTGTGTGTGTGTGTGTGTGTGTGTGTGTGTGTGTGTGTGTGTATGCACGTATGCATTTGTGTGCATGCAAGGAAGCAAAGCGAAAAAAGCTGACTGGATTTATAACTCTACTTTAAGCATAAGGTCTCATATAGCCAGACACCTTCAGACTACCACCAGAAGATTTAGACTCGATAACAGGTTTTATTGGCCAAACGGATGCCTGGCATGTAATACAACCAGTTACAGTTAGTTTTGTTTGGTGTCATGTAGAATCATAGACTTTTAACATTGTTTTCCATTTTGTGTTCCATATGCATGTGTTTTTATTCCATTTCTATATGAAAATTAAAAAGATCTTAATGTAGTATAAAAAGTTTAATCGTTGCATTTGAACATTGCCTATAAATGTGTTGAACATCTGTGTGGCAGGTTTATATCTCTTGATGGAGACTGCATGTCTGTATAGGAACATCTGGCGGTTTGGAGTCTCTGGGACATGTGACTGGTTTTCATAAAGGGAAAATGCCTCTTTCTGTTAAACACAAGACAAACGGATCCCCCCCCCCCCAAAAAAAAGTTACACTGACCGAGGTTGGATCAGATTAGCTGTAGCTCTAACATTAATGCGCTAGGTTGATAATCACTGTGGGAGGGGGTGTGTTAGTAGGGGTAGGCATGTGTGAGTTATTATGGGGTGGGAATTTTAAAGGATCTGGCTTGTAAAGCCCTGATTAAGTGTTTGGGTTACAGAGATAAATAACTGCCTGCTGGTAACACTATTTAATGAGACCTGCCTTAGAACGAATAAACACACACACACACACACACACACACACACATGAAATGAAATGAAAAAAACAGACGTTGATTAATGAATTAGAATAAAGTGCTTGAGGGTGGATGATACCCGGACGCACTGCACAGCGCTGACACACTGGACTTATTTCAGCCCGATTCCAAAATTGGTTCTATTCAGAGTACATGAGTGGAGCGGAACAGAAGCAGAGTGAGGAGTGGTTGGAGCAGGTTTTTTTTTTTTTGTTGCTCCGAGTGTGTTCCACTAATGCGTCAACGTGACTCATGTTAGCGGTCCATAATGCGACTGCACAGACGTTTACATTTACAGCATTTGTCAGATGCCCTTATCCAGCACAACTTACAATTATCTCTTTTATACAACAGTAATTATGGTTTGGGGGCCTTGCTCAGGGGCCCAGCAGTGTTAAATTGGTGGTGCTGGGAATTCTACCCTGCCAACTAGCAGTCTAACACCTTAACCACTGCACTACCACTACCATAAAACCTAGAGCTTAAACATCAAACAGTTAAACAGCAAAGAAAGAACACAATAACAGATTAAATATTATCTATGTATAAAAATAAAAAATGATCGTGGGGAGTTGATTAGACACCAGTTTTTACTTGGTGTAAATATATAGAAATAAGTGTGGAAATAAAAATCCAGCCCAGAGTTTGAGTGGAGCGATTTATAAAATGCTTTGAGCTGTGGTTTATACCGCTTCACTCCACTTACATACTTTGGTCTCAGGGGCCCAGCAATAGCTGCTTGGTGGTGCTGAGAATTAAACCCACGATCTTCTGATTAGCAGTCCAACACAACCACTGACCTTCCACTGGTTGTGATCTCACCTTGGCTGCGCTTGTGGAGGAAGTAAACAAGCGAGGAAGCTCGTTTAACATTCCATCAGCGTGGGGTTTTTGAGTGTGTGTGCTGAAAAGCACTACTGTTTACATAATGACTGCTGTGTTTGAGTGATGCGTGACGAGCAAGGTAATAATTACCTTTTTAATAAGCATACACGCACACACACACACACACACACACACAGTGTTCCCACTGTTACTTTTATTCCCTGTCAATGGGAAACAATGAAGTGGATAAAAAAAAACCTCATCAGCAGGTTGGGATGTAACAGGAGAAAATGGCCACCTGGTGTGGCTACACATAGACGTTTCGTTTGCTTTTGTGTTTTTGCTCAAACAAATGAGGCAGAATAAATTTTAACTATATAGTATAGCTTTGAACATGGACTGTGTGTGTGTGTGTGTGTGTGTGTGTGTGTTACATTTACATTTTGGGCATTTGATCAAGACCCTTATCCACAGAGTCTCACATTCACCTTAACTGTGCACCTGAGAGTTGAGGGCCTTGCCCAGGAGCCCAATGTTTAATCAGCACCTTTACCACCAAGCTACCACTTCCCACTGACCTAGCCACCACCTAATCCAAAGGATACTTTAACTCGTACCTGCTGTTTCTAAACAATCCATCACCCTGAGCTGGAAGTCAGCGAAGCAGAAAAATCAATTTTGAACGGCTTTTCAGCTTTTGTGCTAATTTCAATAGCATTATAGGGTTTTTTTAGTCTCAGTCCCAGGCGCCACACCCACAAATTTGATTGGACGTCTGATGCATATAGCAGAAAAAAAAAATGAACCATTTCCAGGAGTTACTATCATGGCTTGGACTCTGCTTGACGCTAATCAGTAACGATTAGCACAGGCAGAGAATAAGCATTGATTATTATACCAGCATAGCAGATCAGGTCCCAATGAAGAAATCCAAGCTCTTTATTATGGATTATGATTTGCATTGTATAGTCTGATCTGACTACCAAAGACGACTGTGTGCTGTCAATTTTCTCAAATGATTAGAAGAATGACGGAAAATTACCTGGCCTATCTGGTGTCGTAGGCTTGTGGCCTGTACAAACGGATTCTCCCAAGATTAAATGCTTTTTTTTTTTTTTTTGTGCTTGCAGTTTTTTTTTTTCGTTACACACTCAGTGCATGAGCCGTATCCATAGCAACTCTGAACTCGTTGAGAGGCAAGTGCTTTGCTGTAGAAATCCGTATGCATGCGCAATCCCACTTCTCCAGGGCTCTGGGGTTTGATTTCTGCCAGTAAACTGTAGAAGACCGAGCTGAAATCTCATCAACAGTTACTTCTCGAGATGTCTTGGTGGAGGAGGGTGCGGGTGGGGGTCATTCTGCGTTAATAACATACAGCATTTCGATACCGTCACTGTTTAATGGTTATGCTAGATTTATTCTCAGCAGACGGGAAAATTCATTGCTCTTATTTTTTTTTTTTTATACACTGTCCATTTCGAGCACCTTCGAGCATCGTAAATTGTCAGCGATTTCGAGTGGAAGTGTGCCACAGGATTAGCTCAAACATGCAGGAGTGACTGCATTAGTCAGTGTGTCGGCTCATGCCGAGATTCCTGGCAGGACATCCTCTATTCTTATTCAAGGCAGATTCTTGTGGTGAAACACATCAGCCGGCGGGGGATGTAGCAGGAAAATAGTGCCCAGCTGGTGAGGCTACACATGCTGCAGCGTATTCCCTCGAACAGATGAGGCGGAATATTAAATAAGACTGCCTGCAACAAAGGGAAAGCGATTTATTAACTGATGAGCACAGGTTGAGACGATTATCGCAACCCTGATGCTTTTCACGTTACAAAACTGGTTCCATTAATAACGTGTAGTAGGGGAGGATCTGAGCGGAAGATCTGGTGGTAGTTTTAATTTGGACAAATTACATTCGCCATGTTGATATTGTCACATGATGCATGGCAACACAGCAATGCTTTAAAATCCAGGCGGAAGTAGATCATGCGGGAACTTGTCACTGTATTTAAAGGTACTACACACCTTGCATACTGTTTTCCACATCCTCAGCAGTATGAGAGTTTGGACTCAGACAACCTTCTGTCTTTAAACATGAGTATACGTGTACGTTGAGTGATTGATGAACCGTGATAGGCTCAGTTCTGCGAGCACAGTGTACACAGGGACTTTCTTTTTTTAGATCACTCGCCATGGACTGCACTGTGTTTGTGTTTTGTTGCCTAAAATAAGCAACCTTAAATTAAATCTGACTTAAGCCAAATCTCACAAGCACCTTTATATAAAAAAGTATTAGGACACCCGACCATCACTTCTATAAACTTTTTTATAAACACCCTTTGAATTTCAGCTTTAGCGTCACTTTTACTCCTATGATAACCTCCAATACCCTTTTACTCCTATAATAACCTCCAGTGGCTGTCCACTAAATTATGGAGCGTGACTGCGTATTTTCCCATTCAATCACATTAGTAGAAAAAAAGATCAGACAATATTGTTGAGTGAGAACTTTTGGGCTTCTGGTTTTTCCCAAAGTTGTGTAACAGGTTTGAGTTAGAGACAGGGATCTGTGTAGGACAATCGAGTTTATCCACACCAACCAAAACACCACGTGTCTCATTTTACCTTCCCCCAATTTTAGGGGGAATTTTTGAAGCACACAATTGTCTAAAATATTTTTTGGATGTTGTAGGGGAGGTGGTAGCACAGTGGTTAAGCTGCTAAAATGCTAACCAGAAGATTGTGGGTTTAAACCCCTGCACCACCAAGTTACCACTGCTTGGCCCCTGATCGAGGCCTTTAACCCCTTAATTGCTCAGTTGTATAAAGAGGTAAATGTAAATTGCTCTGGATACGGATGCATGCCAAATACTGTAAATGAATTCTGGAAGAGTTTTTGCTCAGGGGACCCAGCAGTAACGACTTGGTGGTGCTGGGAATTCTACCCTGATCTGCCAACTAGCAGTCTAACACCTTAACCACTGCACTACCACTACCATAAAACCTAGAGCTTAAACATCAAACAGTTAAACAGCAAAGAAAGAACACAATAACAGATTAAATATTATCTATGTATAAAAATAAAAAATGATCGTGGGGAGTTGATTAGACACCAGTTTTTACTTGGTGTAAATATATAGAAATAAGTGTGGAAATAAAAATCCAGCCCAGAGTTTGAGTGGAGCGATTTATAAAATGCTTTGAGCTGTGGTTTATACCGCTTCACTCCACTTACATACTTTGGTCTCAGGAATAATGTTATGCGTAAATGTTTACGTTTAAATGTACAGCATTTGGCAGATGTCCAAAGAGCAACTTATATATTTTTTCATTTATATATCTGCGCAATTAAGAGGTTAGGGGCCTTGCTCAGGGGCCCAGCAGTGGTAACTTGTTGGTGCAGGAAATTAAAGCCACAATCTTCTTCTAAGCATTTCTACATCTTAACTACTGTGCTACCACTTCCCCTACGGCATATAAAACCTTCTAGACAATTGTGTGCTTCAAAAACTCAAGCAACACATTTACTGGGTATTCTGGTTTGGCCCACATTCGTTTGGCTCTATAGCGTGTTTGGATGCAGGTATGGCTGAAATCATAATTCCAGCCCTGGGCATTCCTCTTCCTGCTTTCACAGTTTTGTGTTTGTTTTCCTCCTTTGCAGCGAGATCAGACTAAAGCCCTTTTTTTCCCCCTGTTGCAATATGCAAATCGTCTGGAAAGCTAGGTGACATGTGAAACATCCTGGCAGGTGATCTCCACAAATGGTCGCTGGAAATTATTGTACGCTGAAAGCCGTTTGTATTTTTTGGGGGGGCTTTTTTTTTTTTTTTTTTTTAGTGATTACGTCATTTATTTCTGTCGTTTGTGTGCATCACCCCGCCTTAACACCATTGAGTCGCAACCAAGTCCCAGGATCTAGATTATTTTCTATAGAATGTTTCTATAGAATTCTATAGAACAACAGGCAGTGTAAATCCACCTGTAGGGCAAATCGCTATTTGCTACAATGAGTTTTGTAATTAAGCAAAAGGAACACACTGGAGAGTGATTTGTAGAAGAAACTGGTGTACGGTGTTGCTGTGCTTCCTGTTTAAACAGAGCGGCTGCGTTTAGCGGTGTTGTCACTTTCTAAATGTGACGGGGTTCTTTTTTTTTTTTTGCTTAAGAAAATAACAGGAAAAGGCCAAAGAGGATCTCGGGTTGGAGCTCATATAAATCACATGACCATTTTCTAGGTGCCTTAAGGTCACTGGATATTTTGAAGCAGTATTTCTAAGATTGATTTATATGTTTACTAATTCAGCTGAAGTCACAGTACCAAAGAAATCATAGATTAAATAACTTGGCTTTATAATATTTTTGCCCTCCAGCAACAAGATTTATTATTAAGGCATCACTGCAGAAAGCTCTCCAAGTTCTCATGCTCTCTTTTCCTGGCATTAGACCAATAAACGGCTAGTTCCACTGCCACTTTCTCTATATTCCTGAAAAATGAGAAAGGAGTAATGGTGAAACGGTGTTCTGTGTAGGAGGCATGCGTTTATTTTTCTGACATAGTTGCAGTGATCAAAACGTTTTTGCAGTAAATCTCTTTCCTACAATGTGTTTCATTTATCAGAATTACCCGATGTCTTCATTTTTTTTCCTTTTGCGGCTTTACTCTAAAATTAGTACTTTTAAATATTAGACTGAACAAATGCGAGGTATGTAGAAGGCTATTAAACTTTTAACCAGTTTCCTGTTGTGTAGAGAAAAACAACAAAAAAAAAACAAAAAACAGACCTGGATTCTTTTTTTGGTATGTGGTATAGGGGTTGACCGATTATGTGCTTTTCAGAGACAATATTGATTATTACAGATCAAGTAAGCCGATATCATCTATCTATCTATCTATCTATCTATCTATCTATCTATCTATCTATCTATCTGGATGGATGGATGGATGGATGGAATATATAACATAGAGGTAGACAACAAGCAGCAACAACTGAACAATAAATGGAAAAAATGCAATAGATCCCTGAAGTATTTTTTAAAGCTAATTAATAGAGTAATGATTAATAGTTATAATCTAGCTGCACCAGATTACATACTGTCCAGTGAGTTTTCTCTTGTCATAAATGGACACTTTCCTGAAGACGCTCACCAGGGACTGTTGGAATACTTAGTGTGTTTCAAAGCGAAACTATTTTCTCAGCAAATCGCTTTTGAAAATGACCGGTACTGATAATCTTAATGTTCAATATCGGCGCTGATAATCGGTCGACCCCCTAATGTGGAAGTTGTATAATAGTGTTAGATTGGTGAGTCATTCATTGATGTTTCTCATTTGTGATGTTTTGCCATGAAGTCCCCTGAATTCCCACTCTCTGCTAGAGTTGGGCAAAGATCATACACATCCCTCAAGTCTGAGCAGATCACAGCATGGATCATCGCAAGATCCCCTTTTTCGGGAATTTCCAGGCTTCGTTTTCCAGCTGTCTTCTTTAAAAGAGACAGCAGAGATGTCTGCCAACTCCCAAAGCTTAAAGTCTGAGCTCCTACAAAGGTTTCAGCCTGTACAAGCTTCAGCTAGAACATTGCGTTTTCGTTGCTTTAAAGTAGTCACTTTCCAGATAAAACTTCCTGCTTTGTCATGTGTACTAAAATCAGACATAATACCGATTGTAATCTGTGGTTTTTCTGTCACCCAGCGTTTCATTCAGTACCTGGCATCGAGAAACACTCTCTTCAACCTGAACAATTTCCTCGATAAAGGTGCATTGCAAGGTAAAGAAGTCCAACACCTATTGTGTACAAACCTGATCACAGATGAATAAATCTAGATTAAACTCTTTACGTAAAACCTGTGCTCTATTCTTTTATTCCCGTCCTCCACTGCTGATTTTCTCTCACTGTGTTTCATTTTCACTTATTCTTTCCTTCAGGCTACGACATGTCCACCTTTATCAGACGCTACAGTCGCTATTTGAATGAAAAGGCTCTGTCCTACCGGCTCGTAGCTGTCGACTTCACCAAGATGAAACGCGGGTAGGACAAACATCTGGATTTGAATGTACATTTATGACACTTTTATCCAGAGATTAAGAGCCATGCTCAGGGGCTCAGCAATGGCAGCATGGTGGTGCTAGGAATTAAACTCCTGATCTTCCGGTCCACAGTCCAACACCTTAAACATTAAGCTACCACTTTTGAAAATGTACATTTTTAAAAGTGATTCCATTAGGCAAAAATTGTAAGGCACATTTTTTAAGTAATTACCTTTTCTTTGGTGGTAATGAGGTGAGGAGATGGGAAAGCTAATTGTCAGTGTAGCTTTGGGATATTAATCCAATCCTTTGCGTGCTGGAAAACTATGTTAAGTTAATATTTACCCTGTCCAAAAATGCCACATGGGTAAATCATGTGTTATGTCCTTTTTCCCTTCAACCCCATAGATGATCTTTACTACCTTCTGTTAAGGACAAAACTAAATTTGACTAAAACTAATATACTATATATATATATATATATATATATATATATATATATATATATATATATATATATATATATATATATATTTTAGTTATATATAGTTAAGTTTAATCAGATAAGGGAGGCACCGGTACAGCCTGCATGCTGTGGTCATGTGACCTACTATTAATCATGCACTGTGTTTGGCCACGCCCTATACAGCATGTTCAAAGCAATCACAGTGTATTAAATGTAATGTTGGAGTTATGCATTTGTTTATGGCAAAGACTTTCCCACCGCTTATCGTCTGCAACATCAACCATAATTACCTTCTGGATTAACAAAAAATCCCATCCTGTGCAAACAGTGTTTATGGGTTGTGTTCAGTACATAATAATAATTAGTAAATATTAGTTATGGGAATGTTAGATAATTATACTGCCTTTATTTTCAAGTCTAGTGAAGCAGAATAAGCGAAACTTTTTTTTTTTTTTTGTTTCATTCAATTCAACAGAAGATAATTACAATTTACACCACTAATACAAAGCCGGTGGCGGACATATTTGTTTTACTATGCTTACTTCTGAGACGACAGCCGTCTGTGTCGACTACAGGAGTGGAGGAGGAAGTCGTTTGACACACACAGGGTTTTAATTAAATATTAACGTGAACGAAACTCGGTTTAAAGCGTAATTTAAATATGTAACTATACTACAGGGTTACACTGTCATAATAGTGAAAAATACTAGGAAAATTATTTGTAACCGCCCTTTTAATCAATCCTAGCCAAATTAAAAGAAACAGAAATGATTAATTCACTGCTTAGCCACGTCTTTAGGCGCCATCACCTCGCCTCCCATTCAGGTCTTAAGTTCCTGCGTTCGCATGACAAAGGTACGACTGACTCGGACCTAAAGACTCGTGAAAAGAACTGATTATTTTTCAATAAAAAAATGAACCACTCGTTCTCTGAGAGGATTCGTTATTACCGAACCATATTGTTCATGGTCGACACATTAAAATTGTATCACAGTACAATTTCCACTAGTAATGTGATAAATGACACTTTAATATACAACAATAACAGCATTTTCTTTTACATTTCTGGCATTTTGTAGACGCCCTTATCCACATCGACATTTTGTCATCCAACGGGGAAGTTGGATGACCTCCAACTGGCATCTTGGTGCTACAGGGAATTGAACCTATAATCTTACATTTACAGCATTTGAAAGACGCCCTTATCCAGAGCGACTAACATTTATCTCTTCTATACAACTGAACAATTGGGGGTTAAGGCCCTTTTCTGAGAGGCCCAACAGTGGGAACTTGGTGGTGCCAGCAATCAAACCCTGATCCTCCGATCACCAGTCATCACCTTAACCACTGCGCTACAATTTGCTATTAACTCATTACAATAATTCCTCTTAACTTGTGCCTTTTTATTTATTAATTTATTTCCTCCTCATTAATTTGGAGAGGGTATCATCTTGTTTACTGTCACGCGAGCCTGAGCTCTCGGTCTCTGCGGGCTGCGGTAGAGTCAGGCGTGCCTGTAAACACACTTATAAAGGGGCTTCTGTAAACTGATCAAGATGATTATTTAAAGATCGTGCGTAAGATGCTTATATTAGTGACTATACTATGTATATTAATCAATTTTTTAAAAACATTCTGTGCTTACAATGGATGGGCGTTTGATTAATTTCTTATAATGGGTCATTTAAAAAAAATAAATGTGCTGTTTTATTCCCCTGCAAAATTAAACCTTTTGATTATTCAGTTCTTTTAGGATTTCACAGATTTTTGTGTAATTACAGGTTGGAATTACTGCATTGTATTTAAAAAAAAAAATGCAATGCATTCTGCAATGTTTTTTAGCTGTTTCATTGCAAAAGTATTGCAGAAAATTGCAGCGCCTCAGTTTACGGTGCCCAAAACTGTTTAATTTTAGTTAAAGCTTTAGTGAAGATCATCCCGGAAATGCTTTGCATGCTCTTTGCATGCGCTAATTTTGGTTGGTAAATGTGAGGCGATGGCGTAATAGCACATCTTCAAATTAAGAAATCAGGAAGTGCGGTTGATGACGTAGTTGTTCCGTTTTGGGTGAGGCGCCACAATGATTGTTCGACTTGGTGAGTAAAGTCACTGTGATTGCACACAGAATGCAGGGGGGATTGGTGTCGCGCACAGAATGCAGGGGGGATTGGTGTCGCGCACAACAGAAGCAGGGGGGATTGGTGTCGCGCACAGAATGCAGGGGGGATTGGTGTCGCGCACAGAATGCAGGGGGGATTGGTGGTTTGCTCTAATATAAAATCATTGAGCGCTGAAATATTCCAGGAAATCCTTTGATCTAAAAAAGAGAAAAAAATCCACTAAACAAACCCTCTTTAATTAAATACACTAAACAACTGAAACAAAACATGTAATATGTGTAAACGGGTTCTAAAGGTGAGCTTATGAAACTCGACCAGTGAAATAACGCACTTGCACTTACGCAGATCTCTGTGTTCCACGCTTTCTTTGGGAAATCGAGGTCCATTCAGTTAACTTAGAACGATTTATCGATTTAATTATGTTTCTATATAAAATTCTTAATCAATTATCGCTTATCGATTAATCATGCCTATCCCTAGTATCTACTCATTATGACTCAGGTGACAATTTTGTGGGGTTTTTTCATAACAGGTGTTAAAACATCTTTGAACACATTTGCACAACACACTCGATCTTTTCTGTCTGATTTATTCCCGGAGGTCTATTTTTGCCCCGGAGCGTTTTACCGGAGCGTCGGTTGTTGTTCTTGTTGTAAGTGTTCGTTTCTGTACGTGTGTTTTGTTTTGTCTGTTTATATATCTGTTTGTGCGTTGTGCAGTATTGATGGAGTGATGCGCACCATGAATACAGAGAAGCTGATCAAAACTCTGCCCATTATTCAGAACCAGCTGGACGCGCTGCTGGACTTTCAGGTGTGTGTTTGATTGTGTGTGTGTGTGTGTGTGTGTGTGTGTGTGTCTTTGCTTGTTTATCTGTGTTGTAACGATGTGTATGCTGGCTAAGAACACTAATGATGTTTAACTGCTCGCGCTAACTAAGAAATTTGACACCGAAAAACAAATCTGACACTATGAATAAAAACAGTGCATTATAATATAAATAGTATAAAATAATATCGATTAAAGCTTTAAAGAATTGTATTTATTTATTTTTTTTATTTTTAATTCTAGCTGCACGTAATAACCAAGAACTAATTTATACAAAAATATGAGTTAGGGCTTCATATTCCAGCATGAAATTCTAATAGTGATTTTAATTGAACTCCGGAATCTCTGATTATTTCCGAAATACTTCCACGCTAGTACGTGAGATCAGTAGTAGGTTTCCGGCTGATCTATTACTTCTGGCCAGATTCTGAGGAGCGCATATAATCTACGCTATTTTTTATCCCATGAGCACCCAGACGAGACGACTGGTTATATTCGAAGAAGGTGGCGACGCGGCACAAGTGTGTTTTAAAGTATTTTAGGAAAAACACTTATTTAACATCATCCAGGAAAACTTTAGCAAACCTCAGAGATTTTTTCATAATACCTGTAACTTTGCGCGCTCTCTCTCTCTGTCCTTTGCGCTCTCTCTCTTTCTTTCTCTCTCTCTCTCTCTCTGTCCTTTGCGCTCGCTCTCTCTCTCTTTCTCTGTCCTTTGCACTCGCTCTCTCTTTCTCTCGTCCGTTGCGCTCGCTCTCTCTGCGCTCCTCTCTGCGCTCGCTCTCTCTCTCTGTCCTCTTGCTCGGCTCTCTCTCTCTCTCTCTCTCTCTCTCTGTCCTTTGCGCGCTCTCTCTGTCCTTTGCGCTCTCTCTCTCTCTCTTTCTCTGTCCTTTGCGCGCTCTTTCTTGCTCTCTCTCTCTGTCCTTTGCGCGCTCTTTCTTGCTCTCTCTCTCTCTCTCTCTCTCTGTCCTTTGCGCGCAGCTCTCTCTCTCTCTCTCTCGCTCTCTCTCTGTCCTTTGCGCTCTCTCTCTCTCTCTCTCTCTGTCCCTTGCGCTCTCTTTCTTTCTCTCCATCTTGCTCTCTCTGTCTCTTTTTGCTCTCTGTCTCTTGCGCTCGCTCTCACTTGCTTTCTCTCTCTCTCCTTTCTCGCTCTTTTCTCGGTCTATTTTTGTCCCTTCCTTTTTATCGTTTTTACACACACAAACACACTCGCACACATACAGTGTACAGCAGTTACATTTGCATGTTTTTACAGCCTTTCTGTTCATTTTGCTTTGTAGGTGAAACTGTTCTCGCTGTATAAACTGTGCTGCAGGCCAGAAGAACTGCTTCTTAACCGCATAAATAAAATATTCTCTCTATCTGTTTGACTCAATATTCACTTCTTATTTAAACACAAGCAAAAGTGACGTAGACGTTATTACAGACCTACTTGTCTTTTCATTAACTGAGGTTCACGCTAGAACTATTCAATTACTGTTGTTTTTTTATCACTGTAAATAAAATAAAAGAAAAATGTCTCTGAGGGTAAAAAAAAAAAACTAAAAACGGCTCTAGATCTTGAACCCAAGAACTAAAACCAGCTAGAAATTCTCCTGTAAAAATCCAAATTACACCTTTCGTTCACACCTGGGATACCTGCTATTTTAGTGCTAGACACGATCAGCGAATTATCTAAAAGCTGTCTCGTCATTTTATTTTAGCAGTGTGTCAGAAACGAAAAAGTCCTGGACATTGTTAGTTTTGTCAGCCGATCAGTGCAGCCTGCTGTTTACAGCTGATAAGACTGGAATTTTGATGGAACACTTTTGTTTGGCGTCTCGTCCCTGTGTGTCTCCAGGCCAATCCGAATGAACTCACAAACGGTGTGATCAATGCTGCCTTCATGCTGCTCTTTAAAGACTCCATCCGTCTGTTTGCCGCCTACAACGAAGGGGTCATCAACCTGCTGGGTAAGTCCCTCACTCTGATAGCGCAGGGGTGTGTCCTAATCTCACACACTCAGAAAAAAGTGCACTAGTGTCTGTTACAGAGGCGTGTCCTAATCTTACTTGCTCAGAAAAAAGTGTACTAGTGTCTGTCACAGGGGTGTGTCGTGATCTTACTCCCTTTGAAAGAGCTCTCTAGTCTTTTTCACTAGGGTGTGTCCTAATCTTTCTCGCTCACAGGAGTGTGTTTAGTTCTCACTACACTAGAGAGCCTGATTCACTGTACATTAGTGTTTTACTTTCTCTTTACATTTTTCTATTTTTCAATCCAACCCATCAGTGATCTATTTACTCAGTCGTTTGGAAGAGTGCTCTGTAATTGATCACCCACTCACTCACTCACCTACTCACTCACTCTAGTCACCCTTCCGCTTACTCTTGTTGTTCTATTCACTCACTCATCCACTCAAAGCATTCTGTTCGCTTACTTACTTGGCATTCCACCCACCCACTCACTCACTCACTCACTAACTCAGAGCATTCTGTTCACTCACTCACTCACTCAGAGCATTCTGTTCACTCACTTACTTGGCATTTTACTCATTCACTCACTCACTCACTCACTCACTCAGAGCATTCTGTTCACTCACTTACTTGGCATTCCATTTACTCACTCACTCATTTACTCACTCACTCACTCAGTTGCTCAGAGCATTCTGTTCACTCACTTGGCTTTCTCTCTCGCTCGCTCGCTCTCTCACTCAGAGCATTCTGTTCACTCACTTACTTGGTATTCCACTCACTCACTCACTCACTCACACACTCACTCACTCAGTAACTTATTTATAACATGTTTATTCTCTCTCTCTCTCTCACACACACACACACACACACTACTTCACTATATCCGTCCTCGGAACAGGACAAACTCTTCTCACTCTCTGTAAAGTAAGCATCAGTGTAGCGGTGTGGATGGAGTCTAACTGCTCCTGTGGTTTTCACTACATGCCATCGGGCTATTTTTATAAAGCAGTGTGTATTAGTGGATCACAGAAAACTGCTATTGTTTCGCTGAAGTGTTCTAAATCCCCAGCACCTTTTTTTCATCCGAGCTGTATTTAGCACTCAGTCGTTAAAGTCCAAGCAGTTTCATTATTTATTTATTTTAGGAGTGTCAGTTCAATGGCTGATATCTCGAGGAGCATGCTGCAGCTGACGCTTTGAAATGAGCATGTGATGCACTTTCCTTTTCCAGCAGGCAATTTAGCGCCCTCGGTTTTTGCGTGGATCCTGCCGCAGCTCTCAGGCAGTCGCGCATGTTTTGACAGCTCTCTGATGTGGTAATTACAGCCTTTGTTCAAATCGCTCATCTAATGGCAGCTGTTCTTTTCTCCGCACAGAAAAATATTTTGATATGAAGAAAAACCAGTGCAAAGACGCCTTGGACATCTACAAGAAGTTCCTGTACAGGATGACCAAACTGTCCGAGTTCCTCAAAGTAGCAGAGGTACTGTGGGTTTTTTTTTTTCTTCTTGATAAAACACACACTGAAAGATTGCATCTTTGTACCCAGTCTTGTTATGACTTCTACCAGTCTGAGCTGTTTATATGGAGGCACCAGTGTAGGGATAGATGCACTATGGCCACCAGCACCACTCACTATCCAAGCTTTACTTCAATCCTGACCGTATAGTGTTAAAAAGAGGAAATAATCAGACACTTCCTTCCCTTTTTTTAATGGCGTGTCATGGTGGATCGAATGGATCTTCATGCTTTACGCAACCTACGGAACATAAAAGACATCAAATTTATTATTCTCTTTTATTAATTATATGTTAGTTTGTATGTTACTGATTAATGGTCGGTACCAGACCTCGAGCTGATACTGTTGCCCTTTGCAGTACAGTAGCATTTTATTTGGCTCGATCCTAAAATAAATGATGAAAATCACTTCACCCTGTGTAGAAAAGATGAGTCCCAATTTTGCTTTCTGTCTGTCTCTCTATTTCTCTTTCTCACTCTTTCTTACTCTTTTGATCCTCCCTCTGTCTTTGTCTTGCACTCTTACTTTTTTCGCTTCTGTCTTTCTTTTTCTCTGTCTTATATTCTTCTTTTTACCTCTTCTGTTTGCCTCCATGTCTCTTTCTCGCTGTCTCTCTCTAACTCTCTATCTCTGTCTTTGTCCTGCACTTTCACACTTTACTGGATTGTGTCAGTCGGTTTGCCTGTTTCTTGGTCCCTCTTTTTTTCTTCTATTTTTCTTTTTATCTCTTCTTTCTTTTGCTGTTTGTCTCCATGTCTGTCCCTATATCTGCCCATATATCTGCCCACATCTTGTCATTTTCCTCTCTCTCTCTTTTTATCTACCTGTCTGTCTGTATGTCCATATGTCTACCACATCTTGTCATTTTCTTTGTCTGTTTTTTCTCTTGCTCTTTTTTTCTCTCTCTCTCTCTCTCTCTCTCTCTCTCTCTCTTTCTGTCTCTCAAACATTTAAACTTCCAGTATTTTCCCATCTTTGGTCTTTAAAAAGTCCATCCCATTTGGATTTTCAGTCCTGTCTTGCTGGCATTAAATTGTATCTAAGCAGCTCATTGTATTTATGTTTTTGGTTGACTTTTGCGTAAGAATGTCAGTTGTCTAAAGCACATTCCATTTCCATGTCCAATGTCCATTTCTCCTGAGTGAAAATGCAGCATGTCCAACCCTTATGTTTTTTCTGTTCTCATTGATCATTTAGTTGTTTTTCAGTTTACAGACACTGCATGAAGTAATGACCCTTTGTTATATTCTTTTTTTTTTTTTTTGTCCTTTACCCCCCCTCCCCTCCCCTCCCCCACCCTCTTTTGTTTGTGTGTTTGTTCGTGTGCCTTTTTTGGTTCGTTTGTACGCCACAGCAAGTTGGGATTGATCAGGGTGACATCCCAGATCTCACTCAGGTCAGTGTACATTTCATCTCCACTTCCTGCTTCAATTTCTTCAACCTTTGCTCTCTGTACACCCTCCCCACCATAATGCCGTTTCCGTTCACATGATTGATGACTCTCACTGTTAGTCTGGTTCCTCTTAAGGTTTCTTACCCATACCATCTAAGGAAGATTTTTCTTACTACAGTCGCTCCAGGCTTGGGAAATTTGGGGATTTTTCTATTTTTAACATTAATCGTTGACTTTTGATTCGTTACTCATGTTCTGTATAACTGCTTCGAGACGATGTTCATTGTTAAAAGCGCCGTAAAAATAAATTTCTATTTCAACCAGCAGAACAAAAAATGGAGAGCGGTTTAGTCTGACATACTAGTTTTTTTTTTTCTAGACTGCAGCGAGATGAAAGCATCTCAACTTTTCAGAATAAAGCGAGCGCACCGCGAGTCACGTATAAAGAAACAACTCATCAGATTTCTTATCTTTTCCCGTACATTGAAACCTCAACAGAAATAAAGGAGCAGCTTACGATTGTGTATTTTCTTTTCTTCATAGTTAATAATTCCTGGAGAGCAAAGGAGTTTTACAGTGGTGGAAATCCATTGCTAAAATTCCCGTGTTGTAATGAAAAGCACAGCTAACGTTTGCTTAGCAACGACTGACGCCCCCTATGCGTTTTTTAGCAGGACATGTGAACTTCTGCTAAACGTTTTAGTGTAAAGCTTTGTAAACGTACACACACATTTGACTGGAATTAATTTTTTGCATCGTGTCAGATGACTGTCCTTGCTTTTATTTAATCAACTTTTCTATGCTAGTCTGCAGCTAGTCACCAACAAGTTGCTCATTTAGCCAGATAAACTGAATAAAGGAAATATATTGTATGTGTAAACGTGGTCTATAATTGATCACTATTCTACCAGACCATCATTGGATGCTGCTTAGAGGATGTTGACCATCGGAGGTGATGGGTACACGCTGATCGTACTGGTCATGTATAGTGGTCCTCAGTGTGTTATCGGTTGCAGGGTTCAGCCTTATCGACAGCTCCTCACTCCCTCAGGCTAACACTCCGAGTGAACCCACCTTGCTAATGCCCTCAGACCTCTGCTACGCTGTGTGGGAGATAATCGAGTAGCTGAAGAGAGACCAGAGGCAGAGTTTCTTTACCTCCTGCGCTCGGTTTACTTTAAATATTTTCCACCCTGGTACAGTATTGATGGTCCCTCCGAGCGTCCTCAGCCTACACATTTCAGGCTTACATTATTCAGCTTCTAAATCAGAGACTCGGTTTGTTGAGCGACTGTGCTGGAAAGTAGCTGCGTAGTTAAAAACTGACGTTCTGCTTTATTTATCTCTTCTCCTTTTATGGTGCTGACAGGATCCTGTAACAGAATTCTCAGTACAGCCCTTCTATTTCAGTCAATTGGGAAATTTTGCTTGGCCAATTTTCCGTTCCTCTTTAGAACCTTGGAGATAAAAAGCAAGAAAAAGTTGCCAGTCGCATCAGTGTGTTCACCTGAATTTCACCCTCTACTTCCTCTTACGACATAGAAGTGAGGAATCTTGCATAAGATAATTGGAGAAAGGGTAACTGGGGATGTGAATTGTATAACCTTTAAAAATATACATCTCTGACTGCATGCATGGTAGGGGCAGTGGTGGCTCAAATGATTAATGTTGATCTGGAGACCAGAAAGACCTAGATTCAAGCCTTACCATCGGCAAGTCAACCACTGTTTGGTCCTTGAGCAAGACCCTTAACCCTTCCTGCTCCAGGGGTGCTGTAAATACAATAATCATAACTAGTTTGGTTCGATTTAAACAAACTCTGATGCGATTGCTCGGGTAGTGTGCTCCATTTGAGTAAGTGTGCATGTTGCTATCCGAACCCTGATGCCCACCAAACAAGCAAAAGCCAAAAGAGTTCCAAGCGAGGTTCCAAACGAACTCTGGTTCATCTGATAAAAATATAAACTCAACATTGACCAAATACAGCGGTGCCTTAAATTGCAAGTTTAATTCTTTCTGTGATGGAGCTCGTAACTCTAAATTACTAAATGAACTGAAAAACCATTAATCTGTTCCAGGTCTCCCCCCCAAAAAAAACCACCATTCTTTTTTTTTTGTTACATGTTTTTAAATAAGAAAAAAAAACTTAAAAATAAAATAACAAATACTGTATAAAACAATACAATACAATAGGATGTACTGCAAATAAACAAATTATATAAGTATAATGTACAGCATTTACCTTGGAGATCAGACAACTCCACTTGCTAACACGCATGTCTGACCTAGCTATCGAGTGAGACAAGGGATGCTACACCAACTAGCGGTTGGGTTTCTGTCCCCAATTTTAGCATGCAAAAGACAGCCAAAAGACGACTCGTATCCTGAAAAAACTCATTAGTTGGGACACTCAAGGTACCACCGTATATCTTATCGGACCAAAAACAGGATTTCACAAGGTAACATTCATGATAGTTTGATTCCAAAAGACAGAATAATTACCAGGATCTATGGAAAGAGTGGTGTCTCCGTGCATCAGATCTCTGTCTCTGCATACAATGAAACGAATCCACTGCTTCGTTAGGAGATCTCAGCTGGTGAAAGTACCACCATGTATACATCTGCACGATAAGTGCGCTTATTTCTGTTGCGAAAAATGCGAAGTCACAAAAGCCAACCAATCAGGTTGTAAATGTATTGATACGCTTTTAGTATCTTCAGTATCTTTAGGTTCGCTGTCCAAAATGCCAGAGTGAATGCTATGTAGCCCAGGACCGGGCCCAGGATGTATTAATTTTCTGAAATATGTGTGTCTAAGTCTATGGATTTCAGAACATGACAGCATGTGCTTTTCTGGGAAATAGGGCTGCAAATATTTATTCATTTTAATAATTAACAATTAGATCAATCAGAAATCATTTCATCGTATTTATTTATTTATTTAAATTATGCCTGTTGTAACTAATAAATCAAACCAAGAAATCACTTGAGCTTTTAAAAATGTCTTCTCGATTGGGCTGCAGTTATTTTGTTTACACGCCAACACATTCTTATAAGTGTCTTCTCCTTCAGCACCAAATTACAGTCCTGGGCCACACTGGTAAAACCGTGCCATTGCAGTCCATTAAATTATGACCGAGATCAAAAGACTATTCCGCAACAATGATTTGTTGACAGTTTTTATTGACGATAATCTAGACTAGTTTCACTTTCAGCCCTAATGGGAACACAAGCAAGGTTCACGTCAAGAACCTTTTTTTTTAAAAATAAGTATCGATATGCAGCTCGGAGAGAAATGTTTAGCTCCCCCGGTGGCTTAAAGTGCAGTTTAAACATTAGCCAGGTGATGTGGAAAGTTGGCAGCGAATCCCTGCTTTTCTCACAGACTGTGGGACACTGAGGACTCTGCTTTAGCTAACATTGACACAGACTAATGAAACTAGTGCAGAGCTGTGTACATTGGAATATTAAACACCGACTTTTACCTGCTAATATCGTCATTTGTAAAAACTTCCTGAGGGTAAAAGAGACGGCGGTCGCTGTAAAACACGTGCTGTAGATTAAATTAGCAGCAATACTTGATTAACCACTAGGACTGCACAATAGATTGAAATATCGTAAACATTCATATCGTGATTATACACTGAGCGATTTAATGCTAGATAAATAATGTATGGCTGAAGTTTTAGGCTAATACGAATAGTAAAATGTTTGTTGTATGTGCGTGCGCGACTTTTCATCGGAAGTTAATCTTGATAAGCTTTTATATTCCTAGTCGTCCTTATTTCTTTAATACGGTGCAGCCCGACAATGTATAATAGTTTCCATTTCACCGAAATCTGTGTGCAGTAACTCCGAGTAGCTGCCTGATGATAATGTAACTGTTTTAGGACTGATTTCCTGAATGTCTATCCACCGCTCTCTTTCTGTCCTTCTTTCTTTTTTTTTTTTCTGTCATTTCTTTGTCATTTTCTCTTTTTCTCTCTTTCTCTTTTCGCTTCCTCTTTCTCTTTCTTCTCTTTCTTTTCGCTTCTGCTCACCTCTCTTCGCTCTCTCTCTCTCTTTCTTTTCTTTCTGTCGCTTGCTCTCTCTCTCTCGCTCTCTCTCTCTCTCTTTCTTTTCTTTCTGTCGCTGGCTCTCTCTCTCTCGCTCTCCTCGCTCCCTCCTTCATCGCTCTCTTTCTCTTTCTTTTCTTTCTGTCGCTTGCTCGCGCTCTCTTGCGCTCTCTCTCAAAACTAGGATTTTTGCTTGGCTCATTTGCTTTTTCTTTCGTCACACTGTTTGTCTCTCTGCAGGCTCCCAGTAGTCTGCTGGAGGCTTTGGAGCAGCACCTGGCCTCTCTAGAGGGCAAGAAGACTAAAGAATTCTCTGCAGACAGCAGGTACGCACGCCACAGTGCAGAGCCTCAGACACATTCGCCATGTTCATCTCAAGTCGCACACCGCATCACAACAGCAAAAAATTTTTAAGTGGGATGATGTTTACATGGGCACGTCCCCTGCTCAATGTGAGTGTCCCTCTATCCATTTTTCTTTGTCCCTGTAGAGCCACCACTCTTTCCAGCGCCGTGTCGTCCCTCTCAAACACGGGCCTGTCCTTCAGTCGTGTGGATGAGAAAGAGAGACAGCAGGCCCTCGAGGAGGAACAGGCCAGACTGCAGGCTCTGAAGGTGTGTTACAGACTTCCTGTCAGTTAAACACATTTAGCTATCGGCCGTTTCCTAAATGAAATGTTTTGCCGTTGTGGAGACTCACTAGCTTTTCCTTCTTAATGACCCTTCAGCAAAGCGCTTTCTATAATAGCTTTATAGCTTATTCTAAGCTGCTAAAAATGGAGGAATTGATTTTTGAATGTTCTGTGCTGTTCTAGTCTGGAGTCACACTGACTAAGCAGGAAACTTTAAAGACTTTATAAATAAATGCCACTTCTGAAGTTCTGTGCTTCACCTGCCAGGGGATTAGAAGAACCTGCTGTGTTTGATCAGCTCGGCGGGCTTAGTGTACGGTGTGAGGTGAAACACAAGGCATTTGTATAATACACAGTATGGTGCAGCAAGGCGGTGATTGAATGGTTAATGCCCTGGGTTGTTTGTAAAGTTGAGGTTTAAAGTCAACCGATGGGCACTTGAGTAAGGTTCTGAACCCTGTCCTTGCTCCAGGGGCACTTGGGTAACCCTTTGCTTTGACCTCAGCATCTTGAGCTTGAACTCGAGGAAATAAAAAATAAAAGCTGCAATATGCATCATATATGCGTCACTGACCAACTGCAATTTTGGTACATTGATTTTATTTATTTCTTCTTTCTTTTTATTGCTGTTTTTTACACGCCAGGCAATTTATACACACCAGGCACAGCCCTGTGTTCTTGACCATATTAAGAAAGGATGGTACAAGATAAAAAAAAATAAAATGCTAAATTCATCATGAATATCTAAAGTAACTAAGCCTTAAGGCAGTCAATCCTTTGTTATTGAAACACTTTAAATGGAAATCTAAACGAATAATTGCTAAATATTAATAAAATAATTCTATGGCTAATACGCAGTCATTGATGAGATGTTCTTTAATCATAATTGATGGACAATTTGTGATTAAATTTATCGTTTGCTTTGCCCCATCAGACTCTTCGAGCAACATGCAAACGAAAACTAGCCAACGAAAAGATCTTAACGGCGTTTACATGCACCTGAACAATGCGATTATTTCTATTAAATCGAGCCTTATGATGTCTTCCTGTCACGACAAAAGCTTTTCATGCACGTTTACATGCTAATTTTTATTATTTGTATTATTCGCTAAGAATGAATGCCATTTAAGGTGTTTACATTCCTGTAAATTGTGATTAAATTGCGCCACCTGTGTTAATCTGATTACGCTCGCTCCGATTATGACGCCAGGTTTTCGCAAACTGTTTAAAGTCCTGGTAGCCCTTCGAGCAGGTGCGTGTTTTTGGTAGCCTGAAATAAATTTAACATAATTACACAACTATATTTTTGAGAAAATGCAAAAGCATTAAATATATTTTTCCACTGTATAAAAATGGTCCGACTGACAGGGTGGGGATGCGGTTTGGTAGCCTGACTTGAAGAAACGATTAGCAATTTTGCAAGCCTTGGAGCTTGATTACACTTTACCTCATGTGCACGCAATACTTCAGTCTTAATACTGCGATCACAAACTCGCAATCACGAGTTTTATGTAGTCAGTATTGCTTCACATAAAGTTTATACAATCCCATTTCTTCTCATTTGCCCTTTGATATTTTTTTCAGCTTAAAGCTTGTTGGTTTATATCAAATTTTTGACGTTTTCATTTATGGCACTTGGCAAACTGAGCTGTTGAGGTTAAGGGCCTTGCTCAGGGGCCACAGCTATCGTCTGGTTCTCCTGACTTGAATAGTTGATGCAATATTGCCTGGATTACAGTACGCAGAACAGAACACTTCAGTGAACAGCCTTATGGGTAAATTTTAGGACAGTAGATGAGGACCTACACAGCAAGGTTTAGATATCATTGTTTTTTTTTTTGATGTGTATTCACCAGAGAGAGCCTTAGAAAAAGAAAGTGTTTTTGGCAGCGTCAGAGCCGTGCTGCTCAGGGAACACTGTGTTCTTTACACTGGTAGGGACGTGAGCACACATACGCATTTGTTTATGCCACACGTCCTAGTCACGTCCATGATTAGCCTCGGGCAACTGGAGAAGCATGGGGTCAGCCAAACACCTTTGTCGCTGTTGAAAGACTTTGCCGGCCAACATGGAACACACACACGCACAGTAGCCCCAGGATACCTGGAACGTGTTCTGGAATGCACTCTGCATTTAGATAAGCCAGATCCTGGAACTGGGTAAACATTCAAAGAAGTGATGATGTCTAAATTATCTAACTGGCCACCACTGGGATTAGTGGGTCATGTATTTGTGTACTGTTTTCGCAGTATTTTGTTATAAGATTTAAGTGATTGATTATTTATTTGCTTATTCATTTGTTTTTGTTTTTTTTATTCATTTTTAGTAGGGCTGCACAATACAGTGGTACCTTCACTCATGAGTGTCCAAACTAATGAGTTTTTCGAGATACGAGCTCGGCCGTTTTTTTTTTTTTTTTTTTGCCTTGAGTTGCAAGCTAAAATTCAGGTTACAACCAGCTTTAGACACCCAACCACTAGTTGGCGTAGTAAACGTTGTAACAACCGGCAAGCATCTCGTGTCTCACTCAACAGCTAGTCAGACATTAGCAAGTGGAGTCGTCTGATCTCCAAGGTAAATGCTGTACATTATACTTAATAAAACCGGTTTACTGCAGTACATCCTATTGTATTGTTTCTTATACAATATTCGTTATTTATAATTAGATTTTTCTTATTTAAAAACATGTAACAAAAAATGGTGGTGTTTATTTGGAGACCCGGAACGGATTAATGGCATTTTAATGATTTGACATGTGAGTAATTTGAGTTACGAGCTTCGTCACGGAAAGAATTAAACTGGTAAGTTAAGGCGCCGCTGTATATGGTGTCAGCATGGACCTCACAATGTGCGCATGTGCTATAGTCGCATTACAGGACGTGCAAAGCCGAGTAAGGATTAGAGTACGACTGGACCACAGTTCCGAAAACAGAGCGATTTGTGGATGAATTGTAAAATTTAATAATCGAGCAAAAGTTTATCGATGGTGGCTTGGTGGTGCTGGGAATCCAACCCTGGTCTCTCTGGTATCTGTTCAACACCTTAACCACTAACCACTAATACTATAAATACAAAGCCAGAGGTGCCTTTTATTTTTTCTGCCATTTTTGCTCTGAGACATCAGCTACAGGAGTGGAGGAGGAAGTCGTTTGTCACACACTGATGGTTTTATTTAAATATTAATAGAGGTAAAATATTGATACACTATTGTAAAACAATCTAGCGTGATGGATTGCTGTACCGATATTTTTACGCAGCCCTGTTCAAAGACATAACTGGTTTAGTTTTTTTTTTTTGGGTCTTATCAATAAAAATGCTGAAATAATTCGGTGGAACTTTGATGCACATGGTGTTTGTCTCTTAAAGGCGAGTAAAGAGTTGTTGTGAGCCTTGACTGTATTTTATATATTGAAAGTAGGACATCATGTACCATCGGTCTCAAAAATAAAGTTCCTTATGAAGATGGAAATATCAGTAATAAAATATTTTGTTACTATGAATAAATTTGATCTTTACCCACACTACAAGAACTATATTTTCACGGCTACTGTCTTCCGTCCTCACAGTGTTATCTGATAAGATTGATCAAGAAATTACTGTCACATCGTTTTTTTTTCTCAAATAAATAACTTTTTTTCATTGCAAGCTGTGCTGGGATTTGAAACATGCATTTGCAGCATTTTTATAAACTGTCTGCAAATAGGGATGCATAATGACACTTAGTAAACGAGGAGTGAAAAAAATGTAATTCATAGGTACAGATTTAAAGCTTTAGTGTCCTTCTGAATGTTGTGAAGGACTTTAGTAAGCCATACAGGCCCCTATATGTAAAACACTTGGCTATATTTAGTTTGTGTGTGTGTGATGAAGGCAGTTGTTCTCTTTGCTTAGCAGTTGCTTCAATACAGTCTATAGTCTGAACTCCATCTGAAGTCTATTTTCTTGCTGAGCAGGGTTTGGTTCTGTGATTAGTGATGTTCAGAGTGTGTAATATGTTTCAGCAGAAAAGCCTTGTACTGGCAAAGACTTCATAATACAATATATCACGATACATTGCAATATACGGTTATGTATTGGCAAGATCCCACGAAATGATGATACATGCGTCACGATACAATATATCACGATACATTGCAATATAGGGTAGTGTATTGGCAAGACCCTACGATACATGCGTCACGATACAATATATCACGATACAATTGCATATCACGGTTATGTATTGGCAATATATCACGATTGATACAATATATCACGATACAATATATTACGATACATTGCAATATAGGGTAGTGTATCGGCAAGACCCTACGATACATGCGTCACGATACAATATATCACGATACATTGCAATACAATACACTTTGCAGTACATTGCAATACTCAAACAACCTAAAATATTTTAACGCCTGAGGCGCCCTTTTTTCAATCATGCTTGCTTCTGTGACGATGACTGTATGTGTCAG
The DNA here is from genome assembly GCA_005784505.1 of Bagarius yarrelli. NCBI lineage: Eukaryota > Metazoa > Chordata > Actinopteri > Siluriformes > Sisoridae > Bagarius > Bagarius yarrelli. Next base: position 1,749,327 of record VCAZ01000053.1, read on the forward strand.
TGACAACTGTAGGATCAGAGGAGGAAGTCATTTGACACACACACTGAAAGTTTTCTATAATTTTTCTAATATATAATATTTATACGTGTCAATACTAAAGGTTAGAAAATCAATACACTATTGTGGAAAGAATATTGTAATGGTTATCTGTACTGATAGTTTTACACAGCCCTACTTAGCAGTAGGTCAGGTTTTCTGGTTGTGTTTGGGTTGCGGTTATCAGTATATCAGTTATCAGTTTAGTTAATTAGTAAATGGCTAGAATGACTAAATTGATCAGCTTTCTTCTGACACTATTCAGGCTTCTGCACATTTAGTTAAGACGCGTGTTGTCATGTTCCACATCGCCCTGCTGACACTTACATACACACACACACACACATCACTACATAATACTACTTTAGTCATCATGTTTAAAGTATGATTTTTAGCCCTACATTTGTGTGTGTGCTGTTTTTTTGCTGTGCAGTATGAACAGTGCAGTACGGTTTACTGTATATTTAGATTCTTTCCCTCAGTCTGTCGCATGCTGTCCGACGCAGCTTTGAAACGTGAGGTGAGATAAATGTTTGTGTGTAGGACCAGCGCCTGAAAGAGATCGGCATGCAGACTCCCTCTGCATCCCCTGTTACTCAGACCGCAAACAGTGCTAACAACCACAGTGCGGCGGTGGATCTGTTCTCCAACCATAGCACCAACTCTGCCCATGTCACCAACAGGTCTCACCAACATACAGCTGGATTATAGACATTTCTCCTTATTTCTTTAAGAATTGTGTCCAGTGTATCTGAGCATAATGCCCCTCCTTTGCCTTACTTTTTACCCACAGTGTGCCAAATCTCACCAGCGACTTGTTTGACCTTCAGCCAGCTTTTATCCCTGCCGTGCAGAGCACTCCATCCATATCCACAGCCAACAGTGCCTGGGGAGGTAAGAGCTTCCGTTCTTTGCTTTCTTTTTTTTTTTTCTTTTTTTTTTCTTTTTTTTTTTTCCCCAAAGTTGTTTATTTTTCTCTCCATAAACAACTAATTCCAGCTTACTTTCAGTGTACAACCTTCTAGATAATTCTGCAGGAAAGATCCTTTTCCCAAGAAATGACAGACAACGTTTTCTAGCAATTTAGGTTGCTAAATTTTCCTAGCACAGCTTTTACCAGCCCTTATTACAGTCTTTTTACAGGATTCTGCTCTTCGGATGAGAACGGTGCTGAAAATTGATGTCTCGAAGCGAAAGCACAGATTTTAAAAAAATTTTTTTTTTTTTTATAAAAGTTTTCGACAACGGCGCGTCCCTCTGCACTCACATGCTTAAGACAGACGAGTCTTCTGCTTGTTACAGAATAATTCCGATGTAAGGCGTTGCCACATGTGGCCACCAGTTCTGAATATATAACGTTTTTTGGAAACACTCCGCCACAATATTTTGATCGGAATGACAGTGTGCATGTAAATACAACAAATAGAACTCCTAAGGCAGCCTTATATTTTACTTCATGTTTGCTTCTGAGACAATGACCATATGTGTCGGCGCCATCTACAGGAGCGGAGGAGGAAGTAGTTTGACACAAATTAAGGGCTATAATTAAATGTTAACATAAATGTAAGTCAGTTTGAAATGGAAATTAAATTTTTATCGATACTAGAGGTTAGAATATCGAAACAAAAAAAATCGTGATAGTTAGCTGTATTGATATTTTTACACAGCTGTTATATTTTATGTGAAATATTTAGTACAAGACAGAAATCAACAACTGTTTTGGAAAGCCACTGTAATGTATCAGGGAATATTGATTATTCAAGCAGAATTTTAAAAACATTTTTGTATTCAAAATAATGCGCCTAAAGTGTACGCAAGTGTGAATTTCATTGTAATGCGTCCGTATGAGCCCATTATAGCTGAGCATTCTTGGCTCTGGACATGTGCAGATCCAAACTCTTGACTAATGTACTAAAAGACATTGTGTTCTTGTATACATGTACCCGTGCAGATAGTCAGGTGGAAGCGTTCGTTCAGTGTAAAAGTCAGAACTAAGATTTTGTGTCTGGATGTGATTTTGTCCTCAGGTTTAGAAAGCGGTGCCCCTCAGCAGGCTGCTCAAATTTCCGCCCTGCATGTAGATTTTGATGCAGTGTTTGGAGGTCGAGGCGCCAATAATGATGCGAAGCCTTCAGCTGGTAAAATCCCCACCAAAGAGCTAATTAAAGCTTCTAACCCGCCGCTGTATGAGTCAGAAAGCCGAATAACTATTAACCCTCTGCTCAGCTAACCTCTCCGCTCTGATGTGCTTGAATCTACTGCTATGTTTTTATCACCCCGGGTTAATGCGCATTTGAAGCATCACATTAGAAACGAGTGATGGAAACAGCAAATAAAAAAATCGACGAGGATGTTCGATTGAGGTGTTTTCTTGCGAATATTAAACCCACGTGACTTATCGTCTGTTTCAGCTTCGTTATTTGCATTCACAACTTACATTTACCTCATTTTTACAACTGAGCGATTGGGGGTTTGGGGCCTTGCTCAGGGGCCCAGCAGTGGCAATTTGGTGGTGCTGGGAATCAAACCCGGAATCCTCCAATTAGCAGTGCAACACCCTAACCACCGAGCAACCACTGTCCCTGTTATGCTTGCCTTGTTGTATGTTTTATTAAACTGTTATATAAATCAGTATAATTAATTTTTTTTAAGACAAAAAAATCATGTTCATAATGCCCAGGATTGACAGGTGGTCTGAGAGGACATGTATCTCAGGCGTTCTCTCTCTTTCTCTCTCTCGCGCTCTCTAATGTGTACCATTAGCCGAATAGCTGCCAGCGGACTTTCCAGGCGGCTTTGCTGAATTGCTTTGCATTCGGTTGCAATTGACTGATGTAAAAGCAGCAATCAAGCGTGTTAGCAGTCGTTGTATAAATCAGCTTTATGGCTGGTCAGGGGTCAGTTCAGTTCTATTCAGGCTGACTAATAATACAACTAATCTTCTATTTGTTATGCCTGTGGTGGTTTTCCAAGCTCCGAGAATAGCCATTTCGAAAGCTTAACCATTAAAATAATTTAGAGTGCAAAAACTACTGTTTAAAATGTACTTAAATCTCTGGATTTTATTACAGCATCCCGAGTCCTGCTTCACGTTTTAGGTGCTGAATAACCCATTTTAAAATGGTCATGTTACTTCCTGTTTTAAATTTCACAAAGGCAGGAAACGGGACGGCGGAGTCTGCCAAGGAGGCAAATTGCCCTCGAAAGCATTTTTATTTCCCCCTTTAAAAAGTGCTGCCGCTAGCTAAACTGTTTATAGAGGAAATTCAAACACAAGTGACAGCAATACAACTAATTTTCTATTACTTTTGTCTAGAAGCGTAACAGCTTCTGCTTCTGGTTTACCTGAACCATAAATCAGAACCAAGCTGTAGATATAGGTCTGTAACTGGATAGACAATTTTATATGTAAAGCGCCATAAAATAATAGACATACTTTTTTGTTTTGTTTTTTTAACGAAGGTGTGGTTGTGGATTTCAATTCAGTTCAGAAGCAAAACTCAGGAAATGAAATATATGAATAAATGAAAAACATAAGGAGGGGAAATGTTAATGGGACCCAGACTTAAAGTATGGAAAGGGAATAAGTGATAAGTGATAATTAAGGATGCACAATAATGAAAAAAATAGTGGTTATACTAAATAATGCGATACGATATTCAAAGAAATAATATATATATTCCTTCTTTACGTTGCCACTCGAGCTAGAACTTCAGTCTGTATGTGTTTGTCTCTTTTAAAACACAAACACTGCCATTTTTTTAAAGGAGCTTATTCGTTTTGGCCCTGAATCATCAGCAGCAGCTGTGGGCGCCTCAGGCTTATCAAGATTATCTCGCTTTGCAGTTTGTTGATGGTCTTGCATCAATGCACGCCCTCTCATTTCCCAACTAACATCCCTGTGCCAGATATTTTACTATCCATATCGACCTTCAAACATACATTATTTATGAAAGTATTACATCACTCGTTTATCGTAAATCGCTGCTATGCGCGTATCTTGATATTGCAATAATTTCGATATATTGTGCAGCCTTTAAGAATATTCTGAATAGAAAATAGATAATATAATGAGACAACTTATTTGTTGACTTTTTTTAATGAATGTTGGTCATATAAGAGAATAGAACACAATAGAAACACTTTAACTGTGTGTGTGTGTGTGATTGGCTGTTTGTAATAACATTTGTCCTGCTTTTAGTGTGTAAGAGTGTTCTTCTGTACCCTAGCTTGACTATGTTTATTCATTAGGAATGTGTTGCTACTTTCTGCTGCTTTCTCTTTCTGTTATTTGTGTCAGATTGCAAAGGCTGCTATTTCTGCTGACATTTAACATCTCATCCATTTCTCGGTTTCGCTTTGTCTTTCTTACAGGGTTCGATTCTTTAGGAGAGTTCTTGAAGCCCACTTTACCAGCTCACAGTCAGGCTCCCATGATGCCCCCACACACAGGAGGCAAGCTGCTGGCCAACGACCTCGACTCCTCCTTGGCCAACCTCGTGGGCAGTAAGTACACACTCGGTTCTCCTCCACTGTTTTTACTCTCATTTGCCAAATCCTATCCCACATCATTAAGGCCACTCAGTTGTGTAAGAGGCAACGTTTCCTGTGTTAGCTACTTTATTGCACCCGATTCAATTAAATTTTTACCGATAATGGGATGATGTCTGTTAGAACATTTACTAACCCTGTCTATAATTGGCATTCAAAAAGCATCAAAAAACGGAGGTTCAAAAAACTCCTCTGCAGTTTTACATCATTAATTCGTTACTTGTTCGGGACCCTGCGTCTTCTGACACTGCTAGAATTACAACGGGAAAAATAAAAACGGCTATTAATCGCAACAGCCATTAATCGTCTGTCGGTGAACAACAGACAACTGGTAGACAACAGATTTTAACGTAGGTTTCTAGGAATTTTTAGGAAATCAAAATTTGTCTCAAACTCAGACTGATGTGCCTACACTTGTATGCTATCTTTTAGTAGTGCGTAATGGAAAGTGTTTAAGCAGTTTAGTTTAAATCTGAGTTCTGGATGCATTTACACCGGAAGTAGAAACAAAATTATAATTCGTATGAAAGATACAAGGTGTGTAAACAGGCTGTTGGCTCATCTTACCTCTATGTCCTTATGAGCAAAACTCTAATAAGTCTTTTCTTGCTTGAAAGGTATTCGAGCCAGTAATCTTCCCAACCGTTTCATCCAAGAACCTTAAATCTCCCTAAGCCTCATTCATTTACATTATACTTAGTTTTGGGTTGGGGTTAAAATAATTACGCTTATCTAACTGTTATCTGGCTACATTGCATTTCACACTATGCAAATTTGCTTCCTACACCAGTTTTATAGACTACATTATAAAGGCAGATGGCATAGGGAGAAGCAGGGATATGTAAGAAATACTGTAAGGCGTTTAGTTTTGGGAATAAATGAGCATGCTTAAAGCTAGACATTAATCAGTTATATGTAGATGCTGCTCAAGGTATTTATCTCAGGTTGGATTTATGGATCAGAGATGATGTATAGATCTGGTTTATGGCTCAAAATATGAATCAGCCATGAGTCTGTAAGGGTTTAATGGCACGTAGGAACAATTTGACATGCAGATAAATGAAAGACCTAAACATGTTTGGAAAACTGCCAACACTGTGGAAGTGTAATGGCCTCATGCTGGTTTGGATAGAAGACTATTTCTCTTCCACTTCTTTATTTCACTCTTTTTCCATGTCATGTTTCAGATCTGCAGTTTAGTGGCTCTTCAGTCAAAAAGTAAGTTACATTAAATTTTTTTTGTAAAAATAATAACACTAATTCATAAAGTATAGTAAAGGATTATGGGAAAGTTAAGGTGTGTGTGTGTGTATTGCAGGCCGGACATGCAGTGGACACAGCCTGGGGAGAAGAAGATGACCGGTGGCACTAATTGGCAGTCCAAAACTATGAGCAGCACGACTGCCTGGAGTCCTTCCCCCATGCCACCTGCTCCTATGCCTGTGCCCCACATGGTGAGATGACACACACTTACACACTTACAAAAAAAGTATTTTGTTTACTTTACTTACACAAACTCATAAAAGCTGCATGTAAATTAGCTTTACATCACATTAACAGATTTTGCTTTGGGGCTGATGCTGCTTTAGAACACTTTTCCACTTTGACTGCTTTAGTCATGTTGGAAAGCCATCACACAGTTTAAATCTGCTAAATTAATAGTAAAACTAATAATACAGCTGAATTAATGTGATAACAGAGCTTTTTTTTTTTTTAACCACACATGAGCACTTTCTCCAAATTACTGCACATGAAAATTCTTCTCTTTGCATAACCCAGCTTAGAAATTTGGGATCACAGCACATACTTCCGCTTTCTTCCACTAGTAGACGAAATTGTGTACGCAAGACGAGTCTGTCCGAATCTTTAGTATGCAAATGACAGTCGCAAAATGTTTCCAGATGATCTTCTACTTTTGCCCTGATTTTAAAGTATGCAAACGATGTACACTTTAATATCCCACAAGACCATGGAAGAGACATCTCGTCATATTAGGAAGTGGCGTTAAGCACCGATGCGGCAATTTTAAGTGTTTTAAGTAGCTTTAAGTGTTTAAAAATAGTCAATTTTTAAAGGGACCTCTGAGATCCGTTTTATTAATAGTAACCGTGTAGAAAGGGAGTCGTAACCATCCTATATAAAGTACTTGTTTAACAGTTAGAAAGTACATAGGATAATATAGTACCTACTCAAGTAATGTGCAATTTCAAACAGAGTCATTGTCAGCCATGACATAGTGCCCCTGGAGCAAAAGAGGGCCCATGGAGTGTTGTATTTTAAATACAATTAGTTTAAACTTCAATCAGAATAAAAATACTCCATGTAACACATCAATCAGAATAAAAATGCTCCATGTAACACATCAATCAGAATAAAAATGCTCCATGTAACACATCAATCAGAATAAAAATGCTCCATGTAACACATCAATCAGAATAAAAATACTCCATGTGAATATATCAATTGGATTAAAAATGCTAACCTCTCCGCTAGCATTTTCGCAGTAAAAAACTCGAATAAAATTTCACTCGAGTTGCGAGAGGTGGGATCCAACATGTAAATGATTCATTCTGTTGTACTTTCAGTGTGCATCTTACCGTGCATGCCTGGTCTTGACATAATTTCTTAGGAAGTAACCCCGGAAAATAAATGGTGTATAAATGGTGTATCGTGCAAAGGTTTTGTTTTTGTTCCAGGATGCTAAATTTCCGTAGCGCAGCTCTCACCAGTCCTTATTAGGAACTTTTATTTACAGCATTCTGCTCTTTGGAGGGCAGAGGCGCAGGAAATCGATGGCTCATAGTGAAGCAATGCTACAGCTAACCCTAGCTTCTTGTGCAACATCATTTTATAAAAGATTTTATCAACAGCACGTATTCACGCACACACGGGCTTAAGAGCAGCACAATGCCTATAACTAGCAGGGTTAAGCGACGCAGCACTGAAAACACTGAAAAAAATAATACAATTTATGGATTAAAAGATAAGATGTACGCACGCCACAAAATTATTGCGACTTAAATTGTCGGCACATGTGAAAAACACCAGTTGGGAAGAGATACCGTCTCGTAAAAGAAAACACTCGAGAATTTCAATCGGAATGATCGCAGACAGAATAACAAAAAGGTGTGCAAGTAAACGGGGGCAGTAGCAGATTGGCAGTGATGGGGCTTGAACCCAGAGCCTTAATTATTTGAGCTGCCATGTGGAAGACTACGCTGTTTAACAGAAGCCTCAGAATGTAAATCATTTTAAATCAATTAAACTTTAATAGCATGAATTACATTTTAACTCTAGCAGAGCCGGAAAAAAAGCAAACAAACTCCTTAATGATTTTAAAAGCCCAGATGCATTTAATTTCCCTTTTTCTCTCTTTTTTTTACTTCTGTATTAACCGGCAGAAATGATTTCCTGGGGGAAAAAAAAGAAAAGCCTATGAATAAAAGCCAGCTAGGACACATGGCTAAAAGTGAAGAGTAAATTGATCATCCTGATGATGGCTATCGGCAGACGGCTGTCAGGCTGCGCTATTGCTCGCTATTTAACCTAACGAGGTATTTAAGCATAGCATAAATAATAGATCATGCAAATTAGATTCCACAACAAAAGAGATCTGAACTGAGTGGTGATGAAACGTTATGTATAATGTTTTTCAGAATCTTTGCATGAGGCTGATTAAACACTGGCTTATTATTTTTTTCCTGTTTCCAAAAAACTTCACTGTTATTATTCCTGATGTGATTGTTAATGTAGTGACACACACACACACACACACACACACACAGTTTTTTAGTTAATTTTAATGTAGTGACACACACACAGTTTTTAGTGTTTTAAGCGTATTATAGCATGCATTAGTGTGTAGGTCTGTAGTAGTTTTTCACTGGCCACACACACACACACACTGCTGTCTGTCTCCTGAGCTTTGGATTTTAAATTTCAGTGAATTTCAGTTTTACGCTCGGCCCTCTGTGGGAACGAATGTCTCCGTATATCTGCGTCTATTTAAGTGTGTGCTTCAGACTAACCTTTCATCCTCCTTCCTGTCCCCTTTCTGTCTCTCTCTCTTGCTCTTTCTCTCTGTCTCTTTCTTTCTTCTAATCTTCTATTTCCTTCTCTGCTCTGCTCAGTACTGGTTCATGCAAATGTCTTATGTTTAATGTCTTCTCCTTTTTTTTTTTCCTTTTCTGTCTCTGTCGCTCTCTCTCTTTTATCTCTGTCTTGTTTCTGTCTCGCCCTGTCTCCTTGTCACTTTCCTTTTCTCCCTCTGTACTTCTCTCTGTTTCTCTCACTTTCCTTTTCTGGGTCTCTTTCTTTCTGTCTCTATCTCTCTCAATATATATCGCTCTACATGTCTCTCTCTGTCTCTCTCACTGTCTTTCTTTCTGCTCCTCTCTATTTCTTTCTCTCTCTCTCCCCTGTGTGCCTAACCCAGCAGAGTGGGATGTTCTATACTGGTTATGTAAGTACTCCGTCTGATAAAACAGTCTCTACTATAATTCACAGATTTTTTTTTTCTCCTTTACACACACACACTCGTCTCCTTTTTGTGTTTTGGTTCACGTCATGCAAACTGAAGTAGATTTTGTTGTGCTTGCGAATATGTAAATACCGAGTTTTCATGTTTGACGTAAGTCTGTTGAAATTTGATGCATACACACACCCACGCCATGCGCTGTGTATCACGTTCGCCCCTCTATGTGCAGACGTGTGGGTGTGTGTAATGTCTTTGTGCTTTGCTTAATCTAATCACCACACTGTTTCTGTCCCACTCACACTTGCACCCTGCAGTCTCCTTGTCTCTTAGACATACCATAAATATAGCTGGAATCTAATACATGTCCTACATTTAATAAAACAAAACAAAATGAAGACAGATTGGATTTTACCCCGAGTTAACACAAACTACAAAGCGATGTTTCCTGATTTCATCTTGTGACACAGTCGAGTCTTTCTGGTGACTGTCAGCAATTTGTGTTTTCCATTCTATGGCATGGAAAGTATACAATTCAAGGAAATACTTCTCACACTGATCCTATGATGCAGGTTGTGCAGCTGATTAATAGACAAGCTAATAATCACTTCTTCACGACTCGTCAGGGAGCAAGTTTTAATAGTGGTCACCTACACACACCCTCCAAAGTCAAAATTAAAGTAGTTTGAATGTTGCTTTCTAGTGTGTATGCTGGGTTCAAAGTTTTTCCTACCCTGTACGTAAAGGTTCCTGGTCCTGTACACTGCCGGTAGAATCTTACGTGAAGTGACAGGTGGGAACAGAACAGTGGAGGTTCTTGGGCACACCGCGTCAGTGTGTTTGTTGAACCTTTCTATAAAAAGCATGCAGCAACAATAAAAGTCCGGTGGATTGTATATCGTACATGACGGTTATTGTTTAGTTATTTTACTCTGGTGTGTCCAACAGGCTCCGGCCCCCATGGCCTTCCCTATGACCACACCTCAAGTGCCTGTGTATGGAATGGTGAGTTTCTGATGCTGCACAGAACACCAGCACATAAGCCCAAAATAACACGTACGATAAATTAAGCTGTGTGTCTGTGTTTTTAGGTTCCTCCTCAGATGGGACAGATGGGAGGGGTTCCAATGATGACACCACAGCCCATGATGTACCAGCCTGTCATCAGATCCACCAACCCATTTGCTCCAGTTCCTGGAGCTCAGGTACAAACCTACACACACAAACAAATAGTGTACGGAGCAGACATTAATACACAGATATGAATTGTAGTTGAAGTATTTATTGTTAATTTTTCTGGCAAAGAAGACTAATGGTGTTTGTGATGCAATAAATCAGATTTGATGCCAGTGTGAGCAGTCATTTGTCATCTAATTTTCCTTGACTTTTTTATACTAGGATTTTTATTACCTGGTTAAATTAGGCTACTACTGCATAACGTAGCACAGATTTGTACAAATAACAAAAAAAATAGCCATTTTTAGTTGAGAACAAATAAAATTGAGGAAAATCTATTCAAAGACCCATCTAGCCCAGTTTTCTTAGTTTTATTCAGTGTTTAAAGGGACATAGAGGTACACTGGAGGTCATGTTACTACTTCCTTCTGGTTACAAGCCACTTTTTCGGACATAAAGCAGACACCCTTATCCAGAGCGACTTACATTTATCTTTCTTTTTTTTTTTTTTATATGAAATTAAGCAAATGGGGGTTAGGGGCCTCGTTTAGGAGCAGTGGACTTCCGATCCAACACTGTAATCACTGAGCTACCACTTTGTTTCTATTTCAATTAAACTGAAAAGCACCGCCTGAATTTGCTCACTGCCCAAACCCGCCCTGTTCAACCTCTGTTTAAAGACCGTTCGAAACCTAAAACGTTTTTAATATAAGCCTAAACCAACAACTTGACCCTGCAGGTGTTGGATTTTTTTTTTCTTGATCTAGATTTGAAATGAAAATGTATGAAAAATGCAGCACTCCACGCCTGCATGCGGGTGTCCCTGATGAACACGATCAATCACCCGAATCAAAACCCAGTCGATGTTCCCATTGATAGATGAGAAGGAGAGGGTGATGAATTATGCAAAGTGCACATTGAGCTACAGTAATGAGTGTATGTGTGATCGGCGAATGTGTGTAGATTTGGGATTTCTATACGTGTCTATGAACGTTTAAATAAAAACCCCACTAAGTTTAAAATAAACTATACACGTGTGTATATATACATATATATATAATACATATATATATAAATGTGGTGTTTTGTGTCTCTTTGGTGCAGATGCAGTTTATGTAGTAGCGTTGTGTAGCGGTGTGTGTGCCAAACCGGAAAGCCGAATGACCCCAGAGTCCAAATTCGATCAAGAGAAGAGACAGACACCACCCACCATCAAATTCAGGGAGCTGGAGGAAAAGTGAAGAAGAATATAAAGGAAGAAAAAAATGCAAGGACGTTATATTTGCCATGACTTTTTACATTACTATCTGACACCCCTCTCTCTCTCTCTCTCTCTCTCTCTCTCTCTCTCTCATTTAATTACCCACACACGCTATAACAGGGTATCAAATCATTCTGTTACACCTTTTTTATTTTTTTTTTTTATTAATACATCATGGGTTCCACTCTAATCCACTTTGTTCAGCAAATCATTTGTTTCTAAATCACCTCTCCGGTCTGTAGTGACGACGTTGCTTTGCTACAGCCCTGAGCACTGTGTTCGGGTTCGAACTGGGTGTGGAAGCACAGACAGGCCGCCGTTCTCCACCCAGGCTGGTCAGGTCTGGTTAGTTAGCTATTGTTTCCTCACAGCATTCGTTTTATTGTGTGTATTCACCAGGACATTGTGATGTTGGGCTTTTCCAAGCACTTTAACTTTGTATGCGTTGTTGATTAGTTGTGTTCATACACTGAGCTGGTCTCTGCATGTTTGGATGCGTTTTCACTATTTCAGACACCCCTATTTTTTTTTTTTCTTATTAGTGATGTCCCCCTTGTTTTTTTCTGAAACTGTCCATCGATCTATTCGTCCCCCGTAGTGAAGATGGCTGCATTACGGCTGCCACTCCTACACTGAGAATTACAGTCCCTCTTTTAGCTCCTCTGACTAAAATGTTTGCATTTTATCTGTTGTAACTATTGCGCCCCACCCTATCCAAATATAGGAGATTAGGAAGTCGGTTCCGTCAAACCTGTTCTAAGCGCTTACATGTGACCTCTTCTCTCTGTTTGTAGATAATGCTTTAATCAGGGTCACGTTAATACCGATATTAGAAAGGACATATAATGCTCTTAACGATCATGGACAAAACTTGAAAGTTATCAACAGGATTTATATAATTTAAAACCTTTTTTTTTAGCAATGATTAATAAAAAACACATGCACACATGTTGGTGTGACAGCCTAGAAAAACTACTCTTTTGACCTTTTTCTACCTAATAATTAGTTACCACTGTAGAAAGCGAGCGCTTTTCCTAAACCGAATGATTCTCCAACCTAAATTAAACGTCTTAATCTGTTTTCCCCCCCATCCAGAAGTGAAAAAGGCAGAACATGACATTTAAACATCTCATTCCGACTGCAGCGCCAGCGCGTGGCTGACATTTCCACAGCCTCGATCGGATTACAAGCTGAATTGATTAGGCTTATGGTTGTTTTGCAAATTTTCCAACATCTTCATTAAATCATGAGCTCCTCGTCGATTGCCTAACCGCCTCCTTATTTAATATCGGTGTTATAAGTGTGTAACACAGATTAAATAGCTTCAGTAAGCCTTGTTTTAGTAAAAAAAAAAAAATTATCTAAGGAGAAAATAGAAGCGACTCTTTCCCACCAATAATATTTCATCCTTCAGGCTCAGAAGAAAACAAAGGAAAAACGTGTATGCCGCTTTAAAAAAAACAACAACTTCCTGCTCGGATTTTAAGATGCGAGTTGACGTTTAGTGTATACATTTGACAGCCAGACGTGACAGACATTTCATGTTGTTTTGTGCGTCAGTTATTTTCATCTTCACGAACACCCCGAAGTCCTTTAAACGGAAGCAGACGTGTCGAACAGCGTTCCACGATTCAAAGCTGCCAAATTAACAGTTGTGATTTCAATTTGCAGGGAACATATGCCATCTTTTTCACACCCCTCCCCCCTCTTTCCAGGCATATAGCCATGTTACAGTACAGTGTGTGCCAATATTATTGTTCCAAGAAATTAGTACTTGTTGTTTATCGCCAAGTTATTTTTTTTAATACATAAAACAAATTTCTGCAAAGTGCGAGTGTTGTCATGGAGTCGAATAGCAAAAAATAGTTTCCATAAAAAAAAGATAGCTGATGTCCGGTTTTAAGGGCCTCGTGTCGCATTCTAATCACTCTGGTAAGCGTAATGGCATGCGGGCTTAAACTCCAGCTCTGTTCTTTAGCCTTTTGCCATTTAGGTGATAATTGCAATTCTTATTTTCTTCTGTTAGTCTGAGGAAGGCAGTCATGCTTACGTGACCATGCATGCGTACGTCTCCGGGCGGGACTGTGTATAAGTCATCCTGCATTCACACTAACAAGTGACAAGTTTAATTCACTCTTGATGAAGCTGCCAGCACTAAAACAATTACTGGTTAAGGCATTTCTCTTGTTAACTTTCTATGCAGTTCTTTAGATACGATACAATGAAATGACTAAAGGTTTTAAGACTGAAGTGCTGTGTATTTCTTTTTTTTTTTTTTTTTATAAAAAGGAGCCTGTCATTGGCTGGGAGATCTGCCTGTGCTTTGATGTCACATTGCCCTTCTAAGATTAACAAGATTCTTTGGAATCCACTTCACAGACAAGATTCCTTTTATCATGTATTGGCTCTGTGTTTCAGTGAGTCATTAACTGGTATAAAAAACTATAGTTTCCTGCTTGTGGGCGTGTCAGTGGTGTGTGTTTGTGGCTTAACCTGCACCGAAGTTATAAACCATCAAAGCATTCACCTCGAGTCAGTTCTTTAGAATGAGCATCATAAAGAGAACCCTATTTTGTGACATTTCTAAACGAAGTTATGAACGCTGACCATAAGCAATTAAGCCGCTGGGTGTTTTGTCACACTGTGAATGCAGGATGAGGAGGATGATGATGGTAATCAGTGTGTGGTCACTTTCTAAATGTTGTCTTTCACTTTGGCCATTTTTTTCACAGCCCTGTCATTTTTATAAGTGGAGCCAATTACACAGCAATTTAGAACCATTTTCTGGGAGTGTAACAGCGGGAAAATAGGCGATGTGCAATTTAAGATCATAAGTGTGTGTGTGTGTTAGAGTTTTTCAGTACACTGCTGCTTCTGATTCACCCTCTTTCAACATTGCAGTGAAACTCCACCGTGTGTGTGCACGCACACACGCACACCTGAGATGTGCGTCAACAGCACTTGTTTGATCTCATTGGCTTACACAGCAAGGTGTGCTGAAGTCACTTGTGTATACTCTCATCAGCGGTTTTGTGTGTGTGTGTGTGTGTGTGGAATTTGACTCATGGGCCCTAATTATTGTTTTTGTAAAAAAGCACTTTGTCCTTTTAAATTATTCTACAATAGTAATAAAATCTCTGATAGCTGTTGCGGACCCTGAACTACACCCACCTCGAGAGTTAGTGTTCAGAAAAAGCAAATGGGCGGAGCTGCTCTGAGATAGGCGGAGCTAAATTCCAAACCCGAAAAAAATTATCTAGGAAGTAAGGATCTATAAAAGTGAAACCAAACATCTGGCACTGTTGAGTTGCCAGTTCTACAGATGTGATATGACTGTTTCAGGTCCTCAAACACAAATTGCTTCTTTAAGTATCGATGCATGTTTTGGCCTTTTTATAATATTTCCCCTTGTGGTTTTGTATCGATCAGTTGATCTCAGGGTGTTTTCAGGCTCTGACCTCTTCTTTTTCGTATGTTTTGCATGTTTTTAGCAGCTTCGTGTGTGTTTTGCGCTCTGGTTTGGTTAAAGGTGACGTAAGGTGACACTGAGTCTAATGTGCCTGTCTGGTGTCCTCTAATAAATCATTATCAATGACCTTTACACCCTTAAACGTCTACTCACTACTCGGCAGTGGATGTACAGTTTATGGCTCAATTGAAGCAGCTAAAATGAATCTATAAAATGAAACAGATTTCTGGTACCTGCTAATGCTCAGATCTGACTACAACTAAGCCATTGAGTTATGGCCGAAAGTTTGTGGGCACATGACCGATCACACCAATTTTGCTGCCACAAATTTGGAAACACAATGTCTAGAATGTCTCAACATTTCCATTTATTGCCCCCTGTGCACAAAGCCACCGAGCTTGAGGCTGAAGACATGGTGTTTTAGAACTCTGACCTCAATTGAACCATTGAACACCCCTGAGATGAATTAGACTGCACACAGACTTTTGTCAATGCCAAACCTCAGTAAATGTGCTTATGGACATAAATCCTTACCAAACATTTCCCAGAAGGCTAAAGAATGTTACCGCAGCAAAGCGGAAAACCAACTCGGATTAATCTGGAGAAACTCATATGGGTGTGATGATCATGTGCTCACGTAACGTCTGGTTTAGAAAACCAGGTCTAGCAGATACATTAAGAGAATATCTCTCTTTTTTTTTTTTTTTTTTTAATTCAGCATGGATTATGTTGACGAATAAAAATGACGTTGGTTCCACACAAGTTAAGCAGAAACTCCTGCAACTTATTATATTAAAATAAATTGGCCAAGTGGAAAAATCTGGACATGGTTTTGTTTGTGTTTGAACCATATTAAGAATCTTTTTTTATAATTGATGCTGCTTAAAAAAAATAAATACAGATAATTAATGGGTAAACATATCATTTAAGGGGTCAACTAAATTCTTTGCTTTAACCATTTTAACATTATTTCTGCACACTTCTAGCACTTCTGTTACACCACTCCCCTCTAGTGGCCATTAGCAAAACTGCAGCACGTCTTTGCATTTACACCAGACGTCCTTATACAGAGCTACTTACATTTTTCATACAACTGAGCAATTAGGGGTTAAGGGCCTTGCTCTGGGGCCCAACAGTGATAGCTTGGTGGAGCTGGGAAGCAAACCCACAATCTTTGGGTTGGTAGTCCAAAACCTTAACCATCAGCCACCACTTTTTTTGTTCGAATGTCAAATTTTATTTAATTCATTTGATGTGTAAAACTTTTTATAAACTCCTTATACTGTCCATCCTGTGTGTGATGAGTGTGAGGCCTGTAGTTTTAGCCAATGGCAGCTTTGGGTTTATCTAAACCTTTTAAGAATTTCTAAAGCCCAGCTTTCAACCTGACCTCAGTGCTAAGCCTGAAAAAAAAACACAGTCGGGGTTGTTCTACCAATCAGAGTTCGACTCTGGAGAGTTGATTTTACCTCTTTCCAGCCATCGGGTCATCTTTCAGCAGATGTGCAGCTAGAAATGTTGGGCCCTATTAAAGAACATGATCTTTGGGATCCCTAACACACCTATTGTGTACTGTTACCCTCAATAAAATAGATCACTGTTTGTGTGGGACACTAGAACCGTCCTAACAACAACTTTTAGCAATTAAAGGAGAAGTACCTGTGATTTGAGTGGTGATTTTTGTCTGGGGCACATATATTACGTGCTGCCCCCTTTTTTTTTGGCCTTTTTTTTTTCTTTTTGATGCCCATCAAAGTTATGTATATATCTATACTCTGCCATTTTAAACATTTTATTCATTTATTTTTTCTTTTAATGTGTAATTTAGATCAGTTATAGTCACATATATAGTGAGACACGCTGTCTCTGTGTAAGTGTCAGGGTAAAAGATTGCTGATTTTTCATTCATTGTCCATCAACAATGCCAAATGAGAGGAATTAGAGAGCAGATAACTCCATTTGTATATTTTCTTCCTATTTATTTATGCAGATTATAAAGATTTAAATACGCATGGAAAATACATAAAATCATTATTTTTCGTTTTTCTTTTCACATCATATTCCTTTTTTTTTTTTTTTTTTTTTTTTTTTTTTTTTTCCCCTGTTTTTACCAAATCAAATAAAGGTCATTTTTTTTCTTTCCTAAATCGCTTTTCTCATCTGTCATTTAAACCATCTCGTGTCCATTTATCACATGCCTCAGATTGCTGTACATGACGGGAGGGTTTATATGGAAAACACACTTAATCAGATCAAACGTGCAGGCTGGAGCACTTCATGCCATCTCTCATCTCTCCATAAAGCTTTTTTTTGGTCTTTCAGTCACCCGCGAGAAATGGAAGGAGGGAGAAAAAGTGAATGAAGAGTGTGTGAGGGGGGGAATGGTGTGTGTGTGTGTGTGTGTGTGTGTGAGAGACAAACAGAGATGGAGAAATGATTATTGGCACTTATGAAAGCTGAAGGTGTGATGCTGCTGCTTTTGATGATTTTTTTTTTTATTTTTATTTATTTTTTTTTACATTATTTTCCTCCTCCAAAGACTTCTGGATTCAGGATCATGACGTGGTGTGTTTCCTGTTCTGAGTTGCCTGAATGAATTCTGTTCTTCTTCTCTTGCATGTGTTCATTTGTTTGGGTTTCTAGCTGACTTGCTTGAGGAGCCGGATTTCCGTGTATTGTTTGCGAACTTCTATTAAATATGGTGCTCTTTCTTTTGTTAATGTATAAACTTCTGCTCTGTTGTGGACGTACTGGACTTCAGTGTATTTTCCTGTTTTCTGATGATTCTTTCTCAGTGGTTGGTGTGTCTGTCCGAGTTAAAGATTTTACTTTTGTTTTTTTTATAATGTTTCGGTTTGTTTTTTTTCCCCGGTCAGTTATGTTGTCTGTATTTGTGATGCAAGCTCTTATCATGAATGGAGGCCTTGTGAAGTGATGGATTTCTCTCTCGTGCTCGCCTGTTTCTTAATAAAAAACACATTTTTAACAATTTGGGTGTCGTCTCTGTTTTCCACCGAACAGCATGAGAGTGAATTAACTGCTGATTTCTTGTAAATCAACGTATGATCATGTCCTTCAAACCCTTAATTCCGTTTATTCTTCATCTGTTCTTTCATCGTCACCTCTTTTTTTTTTTCTTTTTACATATCTACTATTTTTCTTTAATATCTTTCTCTTTTTCTTCTTCTTCTCCTTCTTTTTATTTATTCCTTCTTTCCCAAAACTCTGCAAACTGTGTATTCTGCTTATAGGTTTAATTCTAGTCTGCACTTTTGCCAGTTTTACTATACAATGTATAACAGATTTATTAATTAGACAATTAAATAAGTTGTTTCTGTTAAAATAATACTTGTTATTGGAATTTAAAAAATATATATCATGGGGAAGTGGTGGCTCCTGGTTAAGGTGTTGGACTACCAACCCAAAGATTGTGGGTTTGATTCCCAGCTCCACCAGGCCACCACCGCTGGGTCCCTAAGCAAGGCCCTTAAACCCCCAATTAGTCAGTTATATAAGAGAGATAAATGTAAGTCGCTCTGGATAAGAACATCTGCCAAGTGCTGTAAATGTAAGCTGATGGTAGATCATCTGCAAGCCAGAAATATGTATTTTAAAAAGAAATAAATGAAACGGAGAGATGGAAATTACAGGATCTGTTTACACACTTTTTGTAGTCAAGTCAAGTCAGCTTTATTCCTGTAGCGCTTTAACACTCAGGATTGTTTTAAAGCAGCTTTACAGAATCACATCAGAAACGATTCATTATAAACATTCATTAGAGCAGACAATCTGCTCGATATCTATAAAATAAGAGTCCCCAACTAAGCCAGAGGCGACGGCGGCAAGGAACCAAAACTCCATCGGGGTTTGTAATGAGAGTTTGTTATAATTGATCTTTTATTTGTATGTAATTTAATTTGATATTATTTCTTACAGATGCTTTTTTTTGTCCTGATGTAAAAGCAGTGTCCCTTTATAGAATAACTAAAAAAAAAATCATTTTACAGCTGGTTTTTCTTTTTTCTTTTCTTTTCTCTTAATCGAGTGACCCGAATGCTTTTTCTCCGGTTAGTTTCGTTGCTTCTCTGCTCAGTCTCAGCTCTCTCCTGCTCCGGATATCAGGAATGTCAGCCTCTTCAGATAAAACCCAACAGCTGAGACGCTCCTGACTATTTATAACTCTCATTCAGGTCCCCCCCTCTCCTCTCTCTCTCTCTCTCTCTGGCTCTCTCTCTCTCTCTCTCTCTCTCTGGCTCTTTCTCTCTGGCTCTTTCTCTCTGCTTCTCTCTTGCTCTTTCTCACTCTTAATCTCTATTTCATGTCTCCACCTCTCTCTCTTTTTCTTCACTCGTTCTTTTTCTCATCCCCTCTCTAATTTCCATCGCTCTTTCTGGATCTCTCCTTCTTTATGACTGAAAGTTCTGGAGAGTCTTTGAGGGTGTCTTTAAGGGTCTGGGAAGAACCAGTTGAGCGGCAGAAGAACCAATCGAAGTAGAGTTCGGAGAGGAAACTAAGTGCAAATCGAGTCCAAATGGCTTTGCTGTGTTATAACAGAGGCTGCGGTGAGCGGTTCGATGAGGAGAAGAACTCGGACAGTAAGACTTTTCTTTTTTCTTCACGTTTTCTTTGAATGAAACTTTGGCCCTTGACCCCTGGTGTCTATAATTTTTTAAGCTCAGCTATTTTCAAAGCAGTTCAATCCTACTTTTATTAACACTTAATGATGTCATAGAGAACTTCAATTATGTTGCCTCAAATTACTCTATTTATTGTGATGATTTTTTTAATTATACTTTCCCTAAAATTAAACTCGCTCAGTAAAAAGTAAAAAAAAATGAATAGTCAGCGGTTATTCTGAGAGAAAAGTCTATTTCCTGGTATATAATCGGTGTGAAGAAAGGAGCTGTGATTACACACGTGTTTGGAGAACGTACTTGATAGTCACACATGCTTCCTCACAGCTGTTCCTGAGTATCATAAATGTCCCCTCTTCACCTATCTGATTGGCTGCCTGCAGCAGGAACAGCTGACTCGCACAACTGTGTGTGTGGTACAGGGTGTGTGATGGAACACATTAACTCAAAAAAGAAAGACAAGCAGTGATGTGACAAGACGTGTAATATGTTTATTGCTTTGTGTTTAGATTCCTGTTGCTTTCACCCTGGAGTGCCTATCTTTCACGATGCCCTGAAGGTACACACACACACACACACACACACACACACACACACACACACACACACACACATGAAATAATCTTAATTAAGCAGGTTGCCTACAATAAGAGTTTAATTAGTTTTTGTATAAAAAACATAGAAGGTTATAAATATTTTAACCAAAATAAAGAAAGTAGTGATCCATTTCATCACAATAACACAGTAAATCACAGTTTTTAGATAAAGTTCTATAGTAACATTTTTTTTTAAATGTTCTAATAAAACAACTTTTTATGTAGTTAGTAAAATTTTCTCCTTTTTTCCCTATTTCATCTTATTTTTTTCACCAGTGTATTGTTTTCTACATGTTAGTAATGTTCTCACATCTGCCTGCTCATCTGGTAATCTGTGTTTTTTGTGTGTGGATATCCTCTGTCCTCAGGGCTGGTCCTGCTGTAAGAAGAGAACCACAGACTTCTCGGAGTTTCTCTCGATTAAGGTAGCTGATAAATAGCCAGTGTTCATTTTAAGGATATTTAGCACACATTCAAGTTTTCGGCCTTGTGTGATGGGTTGCATGTTGAAAAGTTTTACTGTTGTCGCCCTAAAGTTGATTTGTTTTCACACACTCATATTTCTCATACCACTGCAAGTTTATATTATTATTACTGGCGTTTGTCAGATGCTAATATGTAGAGTATAGATGCATATGTTATACCAGTACTGAATAAGATACTGCTATATATTACCTTTAAAACGGTACAATAACATAATTTTGCTAAATCGATATTTAATTTTTTTAAAGGGGTTACGGAATTCACCTATAGGTGGCAGTGCTTCCCAAACTGCTGCCAACAGAAGAAGAGATTTAATAATGATTTCTCATTGGCTATCTAAGTCTAAACTTTTAGAATAACACAACAATAAGGCAACATTTATTAAAATTCATTAGTCAAGCTGAGAAGTGTTAAAGCACTTATCCAGAGCGACTTACATTTATTTCATTTATACAGCTCAGCAATTAAGGGTTTAGGGCCTTACTCTGGGGCCCAACAGTGCGACTTGGTGCAGGGAATCAAAGCCACAATCTTCCAATTATAAGTCCAACACCTTGACCACTGCGCTATATATATATATATATATATATATATATATATATATATATATATATATATATATATTTATCTACTGACAGCACAACAGACAGCTGACCCTTTAATCAATCAGAACAATTTGTGTGTATCCTGCGATATTCAGGGTTGTTCCCGTGGACCGCACAGTAATGTGAAGCCTGAGGAGCCGCTGAAGCCTGAGATCACGTCTGAGAAAGGAGAGCAGAATCTCAACAGCAGCAAAGAGATCATCTACAAGGGCCCAAAATCTGCTGAGGCTCTGGAGAAGGAAAGACCTAGGTAAACAGACACACACGTTCTTTAGATGGCTTTCGTCATGCCTGTCATACATACAGTCTCGTTGTGTTTCCTCCCTGAGACTCTACCAGGGTGAGAAAGGAGATATTTAAAAGTGTGTGCATGTGATGCTGTAAGTATGTGTGTTTTAAAGGAATGTAACATAGTTATCATTGTGTATTTGTCGTCTGGCAGCTCGGATGAGCCGAAGTCCAAGCTGAAAGTGAAGGTGTCTCCATCTCTGGCTCAGATCCTGGAGAAAATGGAGATCAGTGAACAGGAGAAGAAGGAGATACTTGGTGAGCTAACACCTCTCATCACTTCACATGTTAAACCATCCTCAACTGCTGACACCGACCGCCCCCTAATTTCTATTTTCTTCAGTGCCCTCTTGTTCCTCCAAGAAACACTACAAATAAAAGTTAGTTATTTAGTTAGTTATAAATCTAATCCTAGATCCCCAGACCTAAGTGTAATAGTCCTAGATCCCCAGACCTAAGTGTAATAGTCCTAGATCCCCAGACCTAAGTGTAATAGTCCTAGATCCCCAGACCTAAGTGTAATGCCGAGTCCCCAGACTAGATGTAATAGTCCCACAGACCTAAGTGTAATAGTCCTAGATCCCCAGACCTAAGTAGGTTAGACCTAATTAGGTTATAAGGGAACACCAAAAAAAATGAAAAGTAACCTGGAGCTATACCATTTAAAGATTTATAAATGATTCTAAACTCTCTTCTGAATTTAACCAGTAGCCAACGCAGAGTCATCAGAACAAATTATTTACTACCGCTCATCAGCCAATCAACAGCATTCTAAACAAATGGTAAAAACGCCTAATAGCCTAATAGATGAACTGATAAATGCACAAATCACCGTTTCCGGACCAGCTAAGGTGCAAGTTAAGCATTTAATGTTATAATGTCTGTCCAGAACAGAGAAATAGTAATATAAAACTTTAGAATAACAAAGTTTAGGTTTTGTAGGCAAGGATTTGTTGTAGCACTCGTTTATTCCTTCCCTGGAACTGAGACCCAAACACTGTTCCAGCATGACAACGACCCTTGTGCACAAAACCCCTGAACTCCATGAGGACATGCAATGTTCTGATTGGAGTGGAGGAACTCAAGTGTCCTGTACCAAACCTTTCTCTGATTAACACTCATCCCCACTAAACACCTTTGGGATAAACTGGAACACCGACTGAACCCCAGACCTCCTCACCTCAACATAAGTGTCTGATCTTGATTATACTAATGTAGCTGAATGAGTAAATCTTCACATTCACACGCCGAAGATCTAGTTTGAGTGAAGGTTATTTTAGGAGTAAAATAGATTAAATGTGGAATACGATGATTAAAAACACGAACGGATGTGATGGTCAGGTGGCCCAGGTCTTTTGTCCATGTAGTGTTTATAGACCAATGTGCAATAATCTGTTTTTTTATTCTTAATCCAGTTCCTTTTTTCCTTAAACCCACTGCATTTCCAGTGTATATTCCAAACCTTTTAGTATTAAAGCTGCTGTTTAAGTTTCTATACTTTTTTACTTTAACCAAGTTTAATTATTTAAAAGACTCGGCTTTAGAAAAATGACAGCTAAATGGTAGCTTTATTACTTTTTATTTGGAGTTATTGTAATTTCCATCATTAGTAATGTCACAACCTATTTTATAACCACTGCGTATAGAAAGAGTTAACGCTAAGTCACAGAATTCGAATAGAATATAAGGATATTTGCTCCTTTGAAGTCTCTTTCACACACACACACACACACATACACACACAGCAATATCTTGTGTTTCATACTGTGTTGCATTTTAATGCAAACTCCGTATTGATGCCGTTGTGCCGTGATAAACTGGTAGCCGTTTCAGTGCCATAGCCTCATTACAAGGTTAAAAACATCTTCCTTTATACGTAGTACAGTATATGTTGTTCACTTTGTTTCCTGTGATGTGACCAGACAAACTGCTCTTCTCTTTCAGAGAGTCAAGTTATCATCGTGGGGACTAAGTGTAAAAACGCAGGATGCAAAACAGTAGGTGGCTCCTTGTGTGTGTGTTGATGAAATGTAAAACACTTGAATAAGGGGCTCTTCAGTATGACCATAACACAAATAATTTATGCAGTGTGTTATGAATATTCATATTATGCAAGTTAGAAACGTTGTCAGGCCTAAATGTCATCCCTAATAACATTCTGGCTAATTATCTGTTAGCAAACTAGCTCACGTTTACAACTGGGTTGTAAGTGTCATTACCATACAGCATGCTAATATGGGTCGTTCAGGTTGTTCAAGAATGGGGCGGCACAGAAGCTTAGTGATTCGCACGGTTGCCTCACAGCAGGAAAGCTCCAGGTTCGTATCATCAGCAGGGTTTTTTTATATCTGGAGTTTGTATGTTGCCCCTGTGATTTACTCTGGGTACTCCGGTTTCCTCCCACACTCCAAAAACATGCAGGTTGGATTGATTAATGATTCTTTATTGCAAGAGGATTGATTCCTGCAGTCAGTGCTATTAAACCCTGCAGTTATCAATCTCAATATCAGATAAAACCCTAAATTTAGATTTGAGGCATTGATCTGAAATTTGCTGCTGGAATCAGAGAATTATGGGTTAAAAGCGTGACGATAATTGGCTCACAGTGTAGGTAGATTTTCCTCGTCACTTTGGGACCATGTCCTTTTGCATATTAGGTTATTTTTGACTAATAATTAAAAGATTTCTCCAAAAAAACCTTAATTCCTTATTCCGTTCCTTACTTTCACTTTTCCACAGTGAAATAGTTTATAGATTTTTCTTGTCCCTGACAGCTGTGACCTGACAGATAAAAATCTAACAGTGGGTGCTAAGGAATTTTTAGAAACACTTGAAGTGCTGCCTGTTTTATCTCTGTCTGCACGGATGCTGAGTCATCGGACCGCAGTCTTTGATGTGAGGAGTCAGACACAAGTCATGCATATTAAAAGCACTGAGATGCTCAGGTGAATATGGAGAATCTGTGAGTCAGTAATACAGGTCCATTTCTCTGTGTGTCTGTGTACCAGCTGTACCAGGGTCCAGAGACAGATGCCGAGATTTGCACACATCATCCTGGAGCACCGGTGTTTCATGAAGGGTAAGGCTGCAGCTTTAATACTTTTCTTAAAATGTACTTTTAAAGGGAGTTTTTTCCTGTGATGTCACCTCTTGTTTAGATCTTGTTTATAAAAACAAGTTTCCACTTGAATCCCTTGAGACGTAACAAACTTTTTTCGCTCAATCTTTAGCTATAAATACTGGAGTTGCTGCTGCATAAAGACCATCGACTTTAACGCTTTCCTGGATCAAAAGGGCTGCGCCACAGGAAAACACTGCTGGGTACAAAAACAGGTACAGACGTTTTTAACACTTTTCCGATCGCACTTAATGTGCGAGAGTTTTATTCGTAATCATGAGATCCTGATATTTTTTTTATAGTAACTCGACCCTGAACTGTCCTTCAGAGACACTGGAGAATTTGGTGTCTGCTTAGTATCTTGATACATTTTTCTTCCATTATACAGAAATAAAAGCTTAAAAAAAAGCATTTTCTTTATCTAGTACTGGCTTTACATTACTATTAATCTAATAAAGTGTATAAATAATATATAAAGTTTTTTAGATGGATTAATTAAACATTATTATTGTTCAGCAATTAAATAAAACTAGAACCTATTAAAATTTCAAACACCAACCATGTTCCTTCCAACCAATCAATGCACAAAGTGGGCTTGATCTGACAGCTCCATTGTGATCTACTTCCTGACTGTTGTGTTTCTGTTAACAGGATAAAAAGAAGGTGGCATGCCGACAAGACTGGCACCAGACAGGCAATCAGGTGGTGGTCACCATCTACGCCAAGAATGCCAATCCGGAGCAGTCTTATGTGGAGGCCAACCGCACAGTGGTGAGTTAACGAACGGTTCATTTCGCCGACAGCTCTGTGTCATGCTGGATGAAGCTGAAAGTTCACTCTAGACTTTCGATAGTCATTTGGGTTATTATAACTTGAAGAATTTACCCAGGATTCTAACCTCGGGTGGCACAGTTACAGACTTTCCAGACTTCCAGAGGATTTGCAGGTGTTCAGAGAACTCAGCAGACTGTAGCTGGGCAAGTTTGACCTAAATCAGCACTGGTTACTCGACTGAGACTTGATTCAGTAAAATAATGTGTTTTAATCAGGAATAGTGGTAGCTTGGTGGTATTTCCCATTAATACCAAGCTGCCAAAACTGGGCCTCTGGGCAAGGCCCTTAACCCTCAACTGCTTAATTAGATGAGATCGGTGGCAGTCTTTCTGGATAGGGGTGTCTGCCAAATGTGAGAATTGTAAAATGTTGTTATACGTTATTTATGTGTTTATGTTTTCCTTTTTTTTCCTCGACAGCTGACGTGTCACATTCAGTTCGAGAATAACAAGGAGTTTCACAAGGACTTTTATCTGTGGGGGGTAAGAAAGAGTGCTTAGGTTTTATCAGCACTACTCCTGAACAAATCCTTCTGCCATGTTAGGAGAATGTGTAACATCAGTCAGTCACCTCTGCTGCTTTTCTCCCTCAGGTAGTTGATGTAAAGAGCAGCTTTGTGAACATGGTGCCTTCTAAAGTAGAAGTGACCTTAATAAAGGCTGATGCTGTGGCATGGGGAAAACTGGAGGACTCCAAACACAAACCTGAGGTCACTGAAGACATGATCTCCCCAGAGCAGGAGGTTCCTACTGATGAGAAACCAGACTGGTACATCTCAGACGATGACATCAGTGAGTCAGACTGGGAGGATGAGGACGAGGATGCGAAAAATGTTAAGAAAGAGGAAGAAGAGCAGGATCAGGACGGCCCTCCCTTGCTGGAGGAACCCAAACCTGTACCGCCAAAGAAATAGTGTATAATAATAATGTTTAAATTGGTTATATATTTTTATTATTGTCTATAATCACACAAACAATAAAATGAAAGTACTGTTTTCATACCGCAGGTCACCTAAACTGACACAACTGCTTTTTGCACCTTTTCAGCGCTTTTTTAACATTTCCAGTGTTTCTGTAAGCGCCCAGGATTCACTAGTATCCAAAAGCAGTCTGTTCTAAAGTGCTTTAATCTTCATACAACAATTTGCCTCTTATTACAACTGGAATTTATTATAATTTTCTCATTATGCTTTTTATTTCTTTATACTGCCTGTTATCAGTTATAATTATAAACAGTTGTTTCCTCATCACTGCAACAAAATAAACAAAATGGAGTGTCACAGGAACGAAACAAGAAAACGCAGAAAAACTTGACTGTTAATAGTCTCTTTTTATAAATGTTGAATAAATGTGTGTAATAGAAAATATCATGTTTCACATTATAAGTTTTAAGTAATGTTTTTAAATGATAATATTTTAGTCTTGTGTAGCTCATCCCTGCATATGAGCAAATAAACACATGATTTTAAATAGCTGCACTTTGACAATAGTCACTAAAAATTTCCATCCATCCATCCATCCATCCATCCATCCATCCATTATCCATACTCGCTTATTCCTAATCAGGGTCACAGCGATGTAAGAGTCTAGCAGGGGCCACCCTGAACTGACCATGAGTCTTTTATTAAATTATTAAATTACTCATTGTCAAAATCAGACACCATTGGATAAAGACAGGGACATGGAGTGAGTGTCTTGCGGCAGAGGCTGAAATGTAAATAGAATAATCTATCTATCACCACGCAGCAATTCTAAAATGTAAATTACTAACAGTATGATCGATAATCTTCTCACCCCAGTAGACACACTGATAACAGACAATTAATGAACACCACTGAGGTAGCTCACTTTTCTTTAGCTCTCTTTTCTTTTACTGAATACGTCTACAAACGTTCTTTTCATTTCTGTCGTCTTTCTTTGTTTGCCATCTTTCACTTGCTTTATAACATAAAGATGGCACATGCTTGCAATCTCATGTCTAAAAAATATAACTAACAACTTTGTTGAGCAGGTTATTAACTTACCAACACGCCCGGCACATCAAACATTTACAGCATTTACCTGATGCTCTTATCCAGAGCGACGTACAAAAGTCACAGCATCAAGATCACAAATCAAAGTCTAACAACACACAAAAAGTGTTAGAAAGGGCAGCATAGAGGTTTTTCTGAGACATGTCACGCTCTAAACATTTCAACATATATATATATTTGGGGGCAGTGGTGGCTCGACTGGTTGAGGAGATGGGTCGTTGATCTGAAGACCAGGAAGACCTGGCTCAAGCCCCACCACCCCAGCCAGCCACCGCTGGGTCCCCGAGCAAGACCCTCAACCCCTCCTGCTCAAATCTACAAAGCAGTTATGAATTCCATGTGTTTTGACTGTCGAACAGCATTTATAAACAGAGGGATTAGATGAATTTTGTTTTTGGGTTACTGTTTTGTATGTTTTCATATTAATTATAATTCTCAGGCTATATCAAAATATTGTTATTAATAAATATGGGCACTTTTAATAAATACGGGCAGATGCTCAAAGCCCTTCCGCAGATGCCTTAATAAAGAATCCAGAGGGACACTGAGGATTCACATTAAACAGTTTAAACAATAAATTTACACACACTTTAATCAGCGATGACCAAATTTTATTTTTGCTTTAAATAACCAGCAACAATCTTTGATCGGAGGCAATAGCAGCCAGCAGACACTCGGAGCTACAGAATATAAACTGTAACTTATACAGCATAAAAAAAAACATTAAATAAAACAGTTAAATAATTGTAAAAGTTAAATTATGCACTTTAAGTAAACAATAAGCAGTAAGCAGTAGTCTCATCAATACAGAATAATTAAGAACAAAAAAATGCTTTTTAGGCCCTTTTTTTCCCCATAAAAAGCAAAATCATGTGGCTTTTACATCCACAGGCTTCCTCCTCCTCCTCGTCCTCGTCCCTGATAACACTCAGTCAGTTGTTTGACACTTAAGGAGACAGAATAAAGGACACTGAAGTTTGATCACGACTGCAGACTTACAGATAAACATGTTCATATACGTGCAAATCTCACAGTCCAGCTCTGGAATAACACTGAACTGAAATACTGTTCCACTTTGGCTCACACACACACACACACACACACACACACACACTGGTTAATAAGAGAATAGCAATTCTTTAAGATGCGCTGATTTCCTCTCAGCTACATGGATCCACTTGTTTTGCAGTCCTCGTTGCGATGCTCCGGCTTCATCAGAAGGAAGTGAAGCTCAGAGTTCCAGCCTTCATCATTCATAGTAATCGTGGGATTTTCATCACACAGAGTTTGTAACGTAGAAATGTAGAAATGTCCTTCTGCACAATTATCAGATCGAATTTTGGCGACGAACACAGATATATTATTCATCGCACGTCTCTTAATCACACGATTGCAATAAATAGGGATAGACTTCTTATTATATGATAAAAACAGCTGAGGAAATTTAATTTACACAACACACCACGTTCAAGTTTGCTTTTTCTCGCTCTAGTGCAAGGAAATGACATGAAACCCTTTTTGAAATGTACGACGTTGCATGTTTTTTTTTTTTTTTTTTTTTATAGGGGAAATAATAATAAAATGAGTTAAAAAAATAACAGCTCACCATAACTACTGAGATTCATTAAGGAACTAATGAAGGCACAAATTCATCACACACAGCTTGCGGAACAACAGCTCACCTTGCACAAAGCGGCACGAAAGCACTACTTGGCTGACTATATCATCGAATAATTAAAAAAAAAAAAACGAGCAGATTTAGTTTTTTGCTGGAGGATCGCGGAGGCAACAGGCATGCAAGAAACACTGACCGTCTTTAAACACACAGAGTTACACAGCTCTTACGTTGCATTTTAACAGCTAATACAAATCCACAATAAATTAAAAAAATTCCATACATTTCAGATGCATTTTTTTTTCTTCCTTTTCTTGCATTTTAAAATTTGTTCATTTGATCGTTGTTCAGTTGATCACCAGTTTGTACCTCTTGGCCAAAAAACAGAAGGAAATAATTTAAAGAAGGAAAAATGATCTGAATGAAAGAAGATCATAGAAACAAAGAAATAATGCATTCTGGGTACTGTCCTGGCTTATACCCCCAGTATCTTAATCACAGAGGGCACCAGCAGGCACAGGATGGACAGAATACATAACGCCGTCGATGAGGTGCAGAGCGATGCCATGTCTCTCACAGCACCTTACACACACACACACACACACACACACACACACACACACACACACACACAAGGCGTGTGCTGGTTAGCTTTGAATCCCCGTTCCTCTGTAAAAGGCTGCTTTTCTGGTGCGGTGTGTCCACTACAGCAGGCCGTCCAGTTCTTCAATTGCCTGCAGGATCCGCCTCACATGACCCACCTTTGATATCCCAAGATCCTGCGAGAACAAAGTTTACATGAGCGTTTTGAATGATTTAAATAAGCTACAGTGTGTTCCGCAGAGACAGCAGGTCCTACTGCCCTAATAATAATAATAATAATAATAATAATAATAATAATCAGGATAGTCTGTATCTGTAGTGTCAAACATGCAGACCGATCAAGACCTGCTAAAGTAATTACAAACCCATAGTTTATGTAAAAAACATATAATTGTAACATTTAATTAAACAACAAAAAAAAAATTTCTGTTATTTCACTAGAGAGCAAACTAGAGCACTAAAATCAGGGCTATAATCTCAGCTACTCAGTTTGCTGGTAAACATGTTTTTTTTTATTTAGCAAGTGAAATAATTGGTGCCTGAAAGTCAAAATTAACCTGAAGTTCACTAATGCAATGGCCATTTTTTTTTACATTTATTGTCCCAATTGCCAATAATTGACACATAATTACACATTTCATTAATTTTGGTTTAAAAAGTGTAACTTTTACCTAGGTTAAGTTTGACACCTAATATAAGGCTGTGTCTCAAATCACACACCTACAATATATATATATATATATATATATATATATATATATATATTATATATATATATATATATATATATATCGAATATTATCGCACTAAGAAAAGCTAAACAACAAAAGAATTTACACTTAAATAAATAACTAGGACGAATGGTTGTCCTAGTCTGTCCCATCATGAAGCACTGGAGACTTGTAAAACACGGACGCATTAAACGTATGTTAACTGATAGAGACGGTGCACTGCAGAAAAAAAAAATGAAACCCTGAGAAAACCATAATTTTAATTTTAGTCTTGTTTTTTAGAACATATAATTTTTATAATCTACTAATATTTTAATATTTGTTTACTTTTATTTTCAATTAATTATGTAACTCTTTAAACCGAACACTTTTACACATACAGTGAATTTTTTTTTTTCTGTAATTCGCCACTATAAATATAAATCGTTGATGGACATCCCAACTTTTCCACTGGTTGCCATAATAATAATGTTTTGAAATCTTGGTGCTGAAATGAGACCCGGAGGACGATGTGGCGTTTGTGTGGAAAATTCAGCAGTCCCCAGTATATAAAGTGCATTAATACAGTATATATCTGCAGTATTAAATGCTGATCCTGTTGTCTTCACTTCAAATTGGAAGTCTGGAAGTCCCTTTTTTCTATAAAGTTGAACTTTATATTAACCCAATTTAGTCAAATATTGCTGGCCACCAACATGTAGCCCCCAACAACCACTATATTAATGCCACCAAAAAGTCACCAGGTGAATTGGAACAAATCTGGTCTTTCATATATACAGATGTTACTTTCAGAAAATGGAAACTTTTGTCTCATTAATTTATTCAGATCTCTACAGTCACATGTTGTAGAATCATTTCTCCTAACTACAGGATTTGAGACACAGCCAGTAATCGGTATGAGTGTGTATAAATGTTGCAGTAGAAACCGCTGTCTGAGCGCTGGCTGTCCTGCTGTACCTTCAGGTCTTGTCTCTGGAGCTGAGCCAGCTGCCAGCCCTGGATGTCCCGGGCCACAAACCTCTCCCTGTACTCCCCCAACCCCAACGAATCCAGCCACGTCCCCACCTCCTCCGCACCCCATCTCTCCGCTAGCCCCCGAAAAGACACACACATACACATATACACACATATATACACAGAGGAATGAAACAGACCCAGGAACACATTGAAGCCTGCACAGACAACGGCCAGCATTTTAGGAGTGAAAGTGTGGTAAATATAGTAAAGGAATTCTCGGATATATTCTCGGAATTCTCGGGAATATTCTCTAATATAAAAACGAAACATTTTGATTAGTTTTAAGATGGAAGATTGTGTGTGTAAGATGTAAATGTATCTGGCAGGAAAGTTCAAAAGCTTAACCTTAACTGGCCATTTTCTTATGTCCAACTCTAATCCAAACATCTTATTTTTTATCTGTTGGATTTGAATTCTAATAATGTTGATTGATTTTCTTCAGCAGCAACTGTTGCTGTAACTTAAACGAGAAAACCAATCAAGCCACGTAGATCGTTAGGATCAACTCAGTCAGACATACCAAGTGTTCAGCTTTTAGCTATTTGTCTTCTAGACAGCCATCCAGACAAAACCATGGAAACTTTACTGCTGGTTTGTCTGGTCAGAGGAGAACTGCCCCTCCGACTGAACCTGGTTTCTCTCGAGGTTTTTCTCCATTCTGTTACTGATGGAGTTTTGGTTCTTTGCTTCGCTGTCACTTCTGACTAGCTAAATTGGGGACTGAGCGTTCAATATTGTCTTATCTGAGTCTGTAAAGCTGCTTTGACGCAATCTCTATTGTTACAAATCGCCATATAAATAAAGGTAACATGAGTTGACTACGCCTAAAAAGCTAAATCTTTAAACCCAGTCTTAAAACACATTTATGCATTTTTGTTTTGTATTGAATATTGATTCAATTTCAATCATTTTTTAATCATTTAACTGTTGAGGTAATTTTTCCCTCAACACTGTGTATGAATATGCTATATATAAAAAAACACCCTTGTCTTGCCTTGCCTTAAAATTGTTAGATTAGATTAGTTAAGGTTAGTTAATATAGTTAGATTAGCCCTTCCAACCTCACTGATTTACTAGATTTGCCGAAATATTTCACTCCATGAAATGCCTACGCACTCCAAAAACATACACGCAAACGTGACAGAAACTCAATGGCTGCATTTACACTGCACATCTTGATGCTTAAGAAGCCTCCGATTTTTTTGATGACCTGCTTACATCATCTTTTAAAACTGACCGGTATCCGATATCTGTATTTACACTATACACGGCAAAACAACTCAATGTAGACGTACTGACTGCAAAAGGAAAAAAAATGTGGCGATAATCAATGGACACGATGGACGCAATGATTATTCAGTATGTTGCCTCTACACCAGATTTAAAAGTTGGCAAAATAATGTTTTCTTTAGACAGAGAAAAAAAACAGGAGATCCCTGGGCGAATGTAGCCTTGATCGCTAAGTTATATATGTCTTTTTTTATCTCTTTTGATTTACAGACAAAACAGATTTTAAGTGAACAAAAATTATAAATATTACAATACACAGTTGTGCTAAGTTAAGTATACTGTATATCTCCGTTCGGTGTCCACCTGAGTTAAAGTCATGCGCCACCAATTGCTTACTCGATGACGTTCAATTTGCATTAACAGGTGAGAATCTGATCTGTCTGCTTACATGGCAGACACTAAGGCACGTATCTAATTCATATCCGATTTATTACCACATACCAAAGAGGCCTGAAATCGGAATCCATATGATTTTTTCCTGATTACTCTTAACACATAAAAGGAAAAAAATCGGAATTGGGTCACTTGATACATGCAGTGTAAAAGCGTCCAATGAAGCTAAAGCGCAGAAATGTCAGAGTAAGAATGAGGACCACTTACTGGGTTTTCATTTTAGCTCTTGGAAACTTCATACACATGACACAGTGAGCACAAATCTTACTCTGAGGTTCAGAAAACCAGCAATGGGTGAAAGTCGATATGTATGAAGAGACAAAAGCACCGTTCGCTTGTGAAAGACAGCGTGTCCACTTCCTGTTTCCAGAATAAAAGTCAGAAACAGCTACGAGTTAGAGAAGGAGTTCTAAACTAACGCGTGTCTGACCTGAGAGCGAGCTGTTGGAGCGCTGCTTATGCAGCTTCTCTTTCTCCTTCTTTACTTTGGGTATGATCTTCAGCTTTATGCTGCTGCTCTTAGAACTGGTGCGGGATGAGTCCTACAGACAAGACAGGGACAGAGACATGTATAATAATTGTAGCAGCTAAGATTAATACATTTTGGTAGATTATTTATTTATTTATGTTTAGGCAAAAACTCATTTAGGGTTTGTCTTATTATCAGTGCAAACCAATTTTCATTACCGTCATCATTTTACTTATTTTACCAGATCATGGAATTAGCAGTTCAGCACTGGTTTCCTTGTCATGTCACCGCTTGTGCTAATAAAAAGCATATTTACTTTCACTTTTACATTTCTAGCATACGACAGACGCCCTTATCCAAACCAACTTACATTTATTCAATTTTTTTATTTAAGTTTAGGATTAAGGGCCTTGCTCAGGGGCCCAGCAGCGTCAGTTTCCTGGTGCTTAGAATTTAACCCATGATCTTCCAATCACAAGTCCACTGAGCTACATCTGCCAATTTAAATAATATAATAATAATAATAATAATAAATATAATAAATTAAAATATATTTTTTGTAAGTGTTTCTGTTTTCATCAATGTACTAATCAATGTGAAAATACTGACATGTTCGCACAAATGTTT
Organism: Bagarius yarrelli; assembly: GCA_005784505.1. Classification (NCBI taxonomy): domain Eukaryota; kingdom Metazoa; phylum Chordata; class Actinopteri; order Siluriformes; family Sisoridae; genus Bagarius; species Bagarius yarrelli. The sequence goes on from VCAZ01000053.1 coordinate 1,783,629, forward strand.
CTATTCACAAATCATTAATTGGAAGTGGGAAGTGGTGGCTTAGTGGTTAAGGTGTTGGACTGCTACCAGAAAGACTGGGGTTCGATTCCTAGCACCACCAAGTTACCACTGCTGGGCCCCTGAGCAAGGCACCAAGACCCTCAATTACTGAATGAGATAAATGTAAGTTGCTCTGGATAAGAGCGTCTGCCAAATGCTGTGAATGTAAATTGAAAGAATGATATATAAAGCTGTTATCTTTACCTACTAAAATTTGGTTTAAAAGTTAAAACCACTTTAAACACTTAAAGCCTACAGTGTCCTGACTCAAGAAATGAATTAATTTTTATTTTACATTGAGTGTCTGAAGTGTTGATTTCTATTTTACTAGCAGAAGGGATGCCTGCAGGAAGTTGGGGAGCAAAAAGACCCCTCGAGCAGAAATGGTAGAAGCCTTTGCTTCAGAGCAGGGGTGTCCAAACTCTGTCCTGGAGGGCTGGTGTCTTGCAGAGTTTTAGCTCCAACCCTAATCAAACACAATCAAGATAATAACTAATCAAGATATTGCTAGATATACTTAAAACTTAGGGAAGTTGGTGCTAAACTCTGCAGCCCTTCAGGACCGAGATTGGACACCCGTGCGTTAGAGCCTAACAGAGACCTGGCAGGGGTGGGGCTTAAACCTTAACCCTCTATAGTCGACAATCCATAGTGTTAATTATTTGAGCTACCACTGCTCCTACCACTGACTATTCTGGACACTGCACACCAGGGGACTGTTGATTTATTGATCTAGAAATGTATTTATGCCTAAATTATTATACATTATTAATACAATAATAAAATGTGTGTTTATGAAAACATTCCCGGTCTGATTTTACATGTGGACTCGATTTATCGTGTCAAAATAAAGCTGAAAAAAATACTAAATTATAAACTAAAAAAAATAACCTATTAATATTTAGGAATATTTCATGAATCAAATATTAAATTTAAGACTATATTTCATGCTGTAAACTGAACACATTGCTAAGATGACAAACTGAAGTGCTGTGTGTGTGTGTGTGTGTATCAACTGGGTGGTATTTTCTTGATGCTCATGTCTAGCCAGACCTCCTCAGAGCAATGCATGCTGGGACAGATCCAGTGGATATCCTCCAGTTTGATTAACTCGGCACTGAGAGAGTTAAGGGTGGAAAGCAGTTCTTCCTCCTGAGGAGCCTCCAAATGCTACAAAACACACACACACACACACAAATACACACAGGGTAAGCTTTTCCATTTCAGACAGATTATTAAGCAAGTAAACAAGACTGAGTCCCTGCAGGGAAACAGTGAAATACAGTAAACAGATGTCGCACTCAGATATTAAAGCTTTTTCTTATTCAATACCACAGAGATATAAAAGCAGACTGGAGCCCAGAATTACACCAAACCTTTTAAATATTCCGATCTGAATTTACAACCCAGTCTTCTTTCACACCAATTTATTTCCTCTCAATGAACTACTCTGTCACTGAAATACACTGAATGATACGGTACATAATAGCATCATTTCTAAACTCACATACTGTATAGTTTGTGCTTTGCAAATTTCAGAACGTTCCTCTGTCTAGGACTAAGGCAGAAGATAATCCGATTCCCAGCTCCACCAAGCCACCACTGCTGGGTACTTGAGCAAGGCCCTTAGCCCCCAACTGCTCAGTTGTATAAATGTAAAGTAAGATTCTAAGAAGGATCCATTTTGCAGGTAAAGCTTTTATTGAACACAGCAGAGCAGTTTAGAAACGACATCATAAAGCAGGCAAAGTACACAATAATCTGGTACACAATAATCCAAAAGGTAGGCAAACAAATCCAAAACGTGAGGCAGAGAAAACCATGAAACGAGCCGAGATCAAAAACCAGATAAGCAGACAGACCATGAAAAACGCTTAGCATAAACAATAGGCAACACAATACTTCACAACATGCTAGACATTAGCTGTGGCTTAAATAGCGTGCTAACCGGAAGTGAGCCGGAAGTGCTTCACAACCGCTAGTATTCGGGTGATGGCGACCTCTGGTGGTGGGAGGGTGGAATTGTTACAATAAATGGGATAAATGTAAGTCGCTTTGGATAAGGGCATCTGTCAAATGCTGTAAATGTAAACCAATTCCAGGGTTTTTATACTGATGAAATTGTTTTAAAATGATTAAACCCTAAAAAAAAAAAATCGAAATGTATTACTTATATGCTTTTATGCAAATACATTTTCCACAGCTGCTGATCTAGCCACTGACAGCCACACTCATCATTTTAGAAGGGTCATTCGATGCTTTCCAAAAATTGATTTGATTCTTTAGGGTCTTAATGGAAAGTTACATTTTTTGTCCTTTTTAAACTAACAAGGCAATGATAAAATAGGGAAGATAAAGAGAGTGAGAGGGGGGTGGGACCGGAAAGGATCCAAGCTAGAATCGAGCCTACAACACTGCACGTGGGTGCCGACACCTTAACCCACTACACCTACATTGTCAAAAACAGTTGTGTTCACAGTGACCTGTTTCAGTGCATGTTGCTTTAAATGTTAATGAGCTCTGTTTACCCCACCCATCTGTTCTGTGGGGCATTTTCACTGCTCCAAAACCATTAAAAGTGGTGGAAAAGTGGGAAGTGGTGGCTCATGGTTAAGGTGTTGGATAACCAATCTGAAGATTGTGGGTTCGATTCCCAGCTCCACCAAGCCACCACTGCTGGGCCCCTGATTGCTCACTTGTATAAATGAGATAAATGTAAGTCACTCTGGATAAGGGGTGTCCCCAAAAAGCTATAAATGTAAAATCATTTTTAAACGACTCATTAATCATTAACAGACACCGTTATAACCATCTCTAATATAATATTACCATGTATCTATCTATATAACATAATTAGACACCTAAATGCATTGTACATTATAAAGGTATGATTATAAATTATATTCCGCTTAGTTTTGGTTCCTAAAACCATCTTTGCTTCAATTAAAAGTGGTGGTTTGTGTAGGCAGACAGAAAACTAAAAATATGTCATTACACTGTTACTAAGCACAGCATGACATTTTTTAACAAAGGAGTGCCAGCGAAAATCCATTTTTATTACTCAACCTTTATTTGTAACCTTCTTATTTGTTTTTTTGCTAACAGTGTGTGTGTGTGTGTGTGTGTGTGTGTGACATTGACATGACATAAACTGATGCAGGGTCTATCAGTGTGAATTGATTCAGACTGCAGGTTTGAAACACAAACCGCTGAACTGCTTTGTCACTTGATAGATGGATGAACATAGACATTTATTTAAAATTAACCCGTATCTGACATCTGCATTTACACTATACACGGCGAAATAGCCCAAGGTAGACGTACTGCCCAGAAAAGGAAATAAAAATGGCGCAATAATCAAGAGACATCGACGTAATGATTATTAAGCATTTTGCTTCACAAAAAAACAATTCTCTCTTTAGGCTGAAAGAAAAAATGCACCTGTTGCAGCCTGGACGAATGTAGCATTGATCTCTAAATATATATATATATATCGCGGTAAGTGTCCACCTGAGTTGACGCCATGTACCACTTTTGCATATTCAGTTACGTTTGACCTGCATTGATGGGTGAGAATCCGATCTGTCTGCTTACATCCCAGACGCTAATGCATGGATCCGAATCCTATCCGATTTTGTTTCCACGTACAACGAGACCCGAAACCAATCTAAAAATATTGGAATCCCTCCCTGTGCTTTTTTTCTTGCTAAAACAATCACGATCATGTCTGATTTGTGCCACAATAGAGAAAAAAATGGGAATTGGATCTTTTGACACATGCGGTGTAAATGCAGCTAAAGAGAAAAGGGAAGGACGATAAAGAGCCTCTTACCAGCAGTTTCCCTTCTAACAGCATTTTAGTCTCCTGCTGCAGCACTTTACTGCTGTTGACAATCTCCACAGCGGTGCTGCGACTCAGACACTGCTAACAGAACAAACACACACACACACACACAAACACACACACACACACAAACACCTGTGTAAATCAGTCGGTTCTGTGTGACCTTTTTTCAAGCTCCTGCTGTTGAATATCACACAATGAGCAGCTGGATGGATGCACGGTTTAAAAAGCATTCGATGGGATGGGAATGGCTTTCTTTTGCTTCCCTTTTATTCAGTAAACACGACTGCGTGTTTTCACGTACCAGCATTCGATAAAGCGCATAAAACAGTCACAAAGGTTACACTGCGGTACATGTTGGGCCAAAAAATTCTGATAGGTTTTTGGTAAATTTCCAAAAACTTCTATGGCAACATATGTTTGGAAACATTCCAAGTTGGAAACTTAACAGAATTGTATGGAAAATTACATGAATTTATGGGAATTTATTTAAATTGTTATATATATATATACACACTGCTCAAAAAAATAAAGGGAACACTAAAATAACACATCCTAGATCTGAATGAATAAAATATTCTTATTAAATACTTTGTTCTTTACATAGTTTCATTAAATTATCAATGAAAATCAAATTTATTAACCCCTGGAGGTCTGGATTTAGAGTCACACTCAAAATTGAAGTGGAAAAACACACTACAGGCTGATCCAACTTTGATGTAATGTCCTTAAAACAAGTCAAAATGAGGCTCAGTAGTGTGTGTGTCCTCCATGTGCCTGTATGACCTCTCTACAATGCCTGGGCATGCTCCTGATGAGGTGACGGATGGTCTCCTGAGGGATCTCCTTCCAGACCTGGACTAAAGGTCTAAAGATGGAGCGAGACATGATGTCCCAGATGTGCTCAATTGGATTCAGGTCTGGGGAACGGGCGGGCCAGTCCATAGCATCAATGCCTTCGTCTTGCAGGAACTGCTGACACACTCCAGCCACATAAGGTCTAGCATTGTCTTGCATTAGGAGGAACCCAGGGGCAACCGCACCGGCATATGGTCTCACAAGGGGTCTGAGGATCTCATCTCGGTACCTAATAATGGCAGTCAGCCTACCTCTGGCGAGCTTATGGAGGGCTGTGCGGCCCTCCAAAGAAATGCCACCCCACACCATTACTGACCCACTGCCAAACCGGTCATGCTGGAGGATGTTGCAGGCAGCAGAACGTTCTCCATGGCGTCTCCAGACTCTGTCACGTCTGTTAAATGTGCTCAGTGTGAACCTGTGGGCTGTGTTGGGCTGTAAGCACAACCCCCACCTGTGGACGTCGGGCCCTCGTACCACCCTCATGGAGTCTGTTTCTGACCGTTTGAGCAGACAAATGCACATTTGTGGCCTGCTGGAGGTCATTTTGCAGGGCTCTGGCAGTGCTCCTCCTGTTCCTCCTTGCACAAAGGCGGAGGTAGGGGGGGTAGGGTCCTGCTGCTGGGTTTGTTGCCCTCCTAAGGCCTCCTCCACGTCTCCTGATGTACTGGCCTGTCTCCTGGTAGCGCCTCCATGCTCTGGACACTATGCTGACAGACACAGCAAAACCTTCATGCCACAGCTCGCATTGATGAGGTGCGAGTGTGCCATCCTGGATAAGCTGCACTACCTGAGCCACTTGTGTGGGTTGTAGACTCCGTCTCATGCTACCACTAGAGTGAAAGCACCGCCAGCATTCAAAAGTGACCAAAACATCAGCCAGAAAGCATAGGAACTGAGAAGTGGTCTGTGGTCACCACCTGCAGAACCACTCCTTTATTGGGGGTGTCTTGCTAATTGCCTATAATTTCCACCTGTTGTCTATTCCATTTGCACAACAGCATGTGAAATTGATTGTCAGTCAGTGTTGCTTCCTAAGTGGGCAGTTTGATTTCACAGAAGTGTGATTGACTTGGAGTTACATTGTGTTGTTTAAGTGTTCCCTTTATTTTTTTGGACAGTGTATATACATTTATTTTAAATTTATATAAACTGTATATACAAATAAATATAAACATTTTGTTTCCGACATTCAAGCAAACACATTTTGGAAAAGACATTATGGGCGTATTTAATTATGGTGTTTACATTGTTTGGGTTTAAATTTCATTCTACTCTGTTAAATGAGACTAAGCAGTGCAATGACACTGAGAACCAGCGGGTTAATGAACTGGGATCTACACTCTACACTATAGTAACAGTAGGTGGTGTGGGGTAACATCAGCTTCCAGTGTTCTGTGATAGATTTCAGTATGAATGATATTTCCAGCTGTACCTCTGGACTGGAGGGTTTGGAGGGAAAAGCCTCAGTGAGGATAGCAGCGCTGGCATTTACTGCATGAGCCAACTCTTGTTCCACCACCTTATGAGTCGTAGCCACCTCCCGTATCCTACACACACACACACACACACACACACACACACACACACACACACACACAGACACACATAATCAGAATCACAAGGAATAACATTCTAATAAACTTTTTTTTCAAAATTAACATTTAATAAAACGTTAACACAAGCTTCAGCCCTGACATTAACACTTACCCTAACCCAATCTTACCTTTCACACCAACTTACCCCATATAAACTTACCCTAACCCCCAATCTTACCTTTCAACCACTTACCCCCCCAATAACATAACAACCCAATTACTTACCTACACCAACTTTACCCCAATATAACACTTACCCTAACCCAATCTTACCTTTCACACCAACTTTACCCCAATATAACACTTACCCTAACCCAATCTTACCTTTCACACCAACTTTACCCCAATATATACATACCCCACATAATCATCCTTTTAACACCAAAATCTTTACTCCAATATACCACTTACCACTTACCTCTACCCACTTTACCCCAATATATACATACCCCAACATATTCTCTTTACACCAACTTTACTCCAATATAACACTTACCCTAACCCAATCTTACCTTTCACACCAACTTTACCCCAATATATAACATACCCCAACATCCCATCCTTTTTAACACCAACTTTTCTCCCCAATATAACACTTCCCTAACCCAATCTTACCTTTCACACCAACTTTACCCCAATATAAAAACTTACCCCTAACCATCCTACCTTTTTACCCCAACTTTACCCCCAATATAACATACCCTAACCCAATCTTACCTTTCACACCAACTTTACCCCAATATAACACTTACCCTAACCCAATCTTACCTTTCACACCAACTTTACCCCAATTTAACACTTACCCTAAAACCCATCCAATTACCTTGTACACCAACTTTACCCCAATATAACACTTACCCTAACCCAATCTTACCTTTAACACCAACTTACCCCAATATAAACACTTCCCTAACCCAATCACCTTACACCAACTTTACCCCAATAATAACACGTACCCTAACCCAATCTTACCTTTCCCACACCAACTTTACCCCAATAACACTTACCCTAACCCCAATCTTACCTTTCACACAACCAACTTTACCCCAATAATAAACATACCCCAACTAATCATCCTTTGTTACACCCCAACTTTACCTTTACCCAATATAACACTTACCCAATAACCCAACCAATCTACCTCTACACCTAACTTACCCAATATAACACTTACCCTACCCAACTTACCAATCATTACCCTTTCATTCACCAACTTTACCCCAATATATAACATACCCCAACATAATCATCCTTTTCACACCAACTTTACTCCCTATATAACACCTTACCTAACCCAATCGTACCTCTACCACCAACTTTACCCCAATATAACCATCCTTACCCTAACCCAATCTTACCTCCCATTTACACACCACCCCAAATAACTTTACCCTAATATAACACTTACCCTACCCAATCTACCTTACCTTTTCAATTACACCCCAACCTTTACCCCCAATATAACACTTACCCTAACCCAATCTTACCTCTCACACCAACTTTACCCCACCCCCACATAATATAACACTTATCCCTAACCCCAACTAATCTTACCTTTCACATTACCCCAAGTCACAACTTACTTTACCCAATATAGAAACACTTACCCTAACCCCAAATTTACCTCCTAACCACCACTTTACCCAACTTTAACCCAAATATAACACTTGTACCCTAACCCAATCTTACCCTTTCACACCAACTTAACAATATATAACCCAACTTACTACCCCAATTTATAACACTTACCCTAACCCAATCTTACCTTTCACACCAACTTTACCCTACCCTCAATATAAACACTTACCCTAACCCCAATCTTACCTTTCACACACCAACTTTACCCTAACAATATTTACCCAAATAACTTACCCTAACCCAATCTTACCTCTTACCCCAATATAAAACACCCTAACCCACTTTACACAACTTTCCCCAATATAACACTTACCCTAACCCAATCTTACCTTTCACACCAACTTTACCCCAATATAACACTTACCCTAACCCAATCTTACCTTTCACACCAACTTTACCCCAATATAACACTTACCCTACCCCAAATCATTACCCAGATCTTACACAACTTACCAACTTTAAC